>OZ012737.1:271741624-271990783 GCA_963859935.3 Lathyrus sativus
AGACAGTTACAACCAAGCCAAACTCAAATATCATGCAAGTGCAGGTTTTTTATTACTTCAAGATCAGCTCAAACAGGTTTCAATTTTACACATGGAAAGGAAATGTGTACTCATGTAAAAAGGGTCAATTTCAATACTGATTCACAAAACAGTTGTCAAATTGCAAGGATATGAGAAATTTCATTTTCAGTGCTTATGGTTCCAAACCAGACAAGTTAAGGTCAAGTAAGTGCATATATACATTTCATGTTTGATATCAATGAAGATTGTCCAGAGGTTCAGTTCAAAGTCATTCTTAATCAATAAATGATTATCATGTTGCAAAAATGAATGAAGTGATAAAAGCATTATGATGCATAACCAAATGAGATTCAAGTTGTTGAATTTAAAACAGTTGAAGGTCTGAACATGCCTCAAATATGGTGTAAAGTGATTTCCAACAGAAATACCTGCTAAAAATCCTAGAGAATGAAAACTAGTTTTGAGTTGGATGCTAACAATGCTTTGACAGAAACAAATCATCACTTAATAATCATGCTTTGAATAACACAAACAGGCACATGACTGAGTTTTGGATTGCTCAAACATTCAATGTTATGCACATAGTTTCAACAACAGTCATGACATGAATCTAAACACACATAATACTCCAATTGATCTTGACAGCAGCACAAATCATATAAAACAATGAGACAGTGGTTTTGAAGTTGTGATAGTAAAACTAGACTGAGAAGCCTCAAGTCAGTCCTAATGTTTTCAAGTAAAAAATGTCATAAATGAAGGCATTTTGATGCCAATAATGCACATCACATATGGAAAAAACTCAACAGGCCCAAACTACTTAAACCAAACATTCAAACACTTTACAAACATTAATTTGAGCATGTTCATATTCAGAATTTGAGCATAAGCATATTGAGGCAAAGATTGACATGTGAACACAAAAGAGTAAAGCAATCTTTATGTCAAAACTTCAAAAATTGTCCCTATGGTATAATGATGAATGAGATGAATTAAATACACATACCTCTTGTAGAAAAATTCTAGCAAGCAAAGGGAATAAGAAAACCAGAGAATCTTCAATCACCTTCTTGCTTTGAACCTTTCTTCCTTTTGAAGCAAAAAACCTCTTTTGTGACAGTTGAAGAAATAAACTTCTCCTATCACTCCCAATGCTTTGAATAGTTGAAAAACAATATATAAGAGGTGTTTGAATTATTGGAACACCAAGGAAATGCTTAGAACAAGATTTGGTAGAATTTGGAGCTTTTGGTCAAAGTAACTTGGTGATGAAGTTGACTTTTTGATTGGTGAAGTTTTTGGATGGTTTAATGGTTTAGACACCTTCTATACCTTATTTAGGAATTGCATGGATGATTTTTGGGGTTTTTTAGTGTAGAGAAATGGTTTTGGCAGCCCTAGTAGCAAGGCAGATTTTTTGTGTTTTTGGTGGAAATGGTGATTTTGTGGTTTTGAAGTTTTGAGGCAAAGTGCACGAGGGCAGAGGTTTCTTCTGGTTTTTAGAGGATTGTTGATGATGAAAATGAAGTGAGGGAGAGTCCTATTTATAGGAAAATGAAGTGGCTTGGGCAGATTTGAAGTTTCTTCACTTTGAAGAAAGGTTTTGAACTTTCAAAATCAAACCTCCTCAAGTGGGTTTCCTTGATCTGTAAGGCCAACCTCAATAGTCAAAAAACATGATGAATTTGAAGTGTCTAAATGCAGGCTAGAGTGTAGCATCATGGCTGTTTCAGAACATGGCTTTACACCTCATGCTTATTTTTCACTTTTGAAGGCAAGTTGCAAGGCAACTTGCAAGCTATTTGCAAAACTTGTCTTTTTCCATATTTCTGCATTTCCTTGGTTTTCTTGGATTACAAACTTTCTACATATCAGATACAATAGGATTCACATGTTAGATTTGGTAAATTTTGATGAAGGAGGTGATTTTTGAAATTGGGCAATGTGGGACTAAAGTGAAAAACCACCAACTTGCCATGACCATAACTTTCAGCTCACAAATCCTTTTGAGATGTGCTAGTACTTTTTAGAAATCCCTCAAATAGCTCTAAAACATTCATGTTTTCATTAGTCTCAATTTACCAAAGGAACTTGGCCAAAAAGCCTTCCAAAGTTGCTAAAAAATGAACTTAAAAATGAAATTTCTCCAAGTCTTTTTCCCCTCTAGAAATGAATTTGATCATAACTCCAAATCTATGCATTTTCTGACCATGGACCACTTAGGGACTTTTGTAGGACTTGTCAAGAGCTTTCAAATGAGCTTTGAACCAACTCAATTGGATGTGTGGTTAAGGAGTTATGGTTTAGCCCCTTTCAAAACCCTAATTTCCCGATTTTTCGATTACTCCTTCATCCTTGATCCAATGGTCATGAAAATTGATATGAAAGTCCAATATGACATAAGGAACAATTTTGTTTCACAACTTGAAGTCCAATTCCTAAAATTCGGAGAGTTGACTTTTCGGTCAATCGTACGACCGATCGGTGATTACCGAGTCGCCTGTTGACATTCTGGGCCTCCTGAGACTTTGAAACTTCTTAGATAAACTTTATTAAGCTATATGAACTTCATGAATCACAATCCCACCATTTAAACATCTTACAACATCAAAGTTGGGTGCTCTAAAATGCACTGCTCTGAATTCTGGGGTAACAACCTCACATTGGCTTCTCAATTGACATTATATAATACCCTTGACCTTGTTTCTTATTTGAATGAGCCCAAAACATTGACTAATCACAAACCCTGAAGCTTCGATTTTGACTGCACGAAACCCTGATTCGTCTGCAACTTGACAAAGACAAACTTGCACTGGGTTAAGGTTAAATAATTCATGAGTATGCTCCTAAAATGATAGTGAGAATCTAAGGGGCCAAAATTTGGGGTGCAACAGTTGCCCCTATTTAAATATCTTCACTAGATGGAACTGAGAGATGACGATCCTCGTAGAATCGCAGTGAAAGGTATTTAAATATAGAAAATCGAAAATTTTGTCCCTTAGATCCGATGATATGCAAAAGGACAGGTCATGATATGCCATGAATTCTAAATGGTGCTTCATGATGCTTGGATGCAAGACATATGTATAAGACAGAAAAACAAAACAACGAGTAACTACTCGCGGGGACCTGGCATTGTGGATCCGTCACTGGGGAATACCGGGGCATAACAATCAACAGTTCAAACACGACTAGTGATAACGGAGAGAAAAAATGAGGATGCACAAAATCCAATGAAGATGGCAATCTTACTGGGGAAAAGCAAACACTTCATCGGGGAACGATGTAGATTTCCACCAGGGACACGAGCGACCTTTTACTGGGGAAATTAAAACACGAACCTCACTGGGGATGATCATATGAGGAACTTCCTATAGTGAAGAGTTCAAACGGGATCTTCAGGAATGGACTAGAAACAAAGGCAAAACATAATGGGGATGCTAGTGATGACTAGATATCCGAGACTTGTCTGGGGAGGAAGATTTTACTGGGGAATAATGATGTCACCCAGTTTTAACAAATGGCTCAGGCAGTGCTAGTAACCACTAGACTTCCTGGAGGTAATGGTAACGACCAACCTAAGATAACAACAAATAAAATTTCAAATCCAATCGGTAATACAGGACTTCGACTGGGGAAATTGGTGACGACAAAATTTCAAGCAATGCCAGTAACGACTAGACTTCGGAGGTTGGTAACGACCAAGTCCGGGTACCAATGACGATTGGTTTTCAAGTAAATGCCAGTTACGACTGAACTTCAGAAGAAATACATGGTGATGACCAAATCAGGGTATACCAACACATGTGGTTACGCGAATACTAGCAAGCTACTAGGCTTTAGCTGGGGAGGTTGGTAACGACCAAACAAGAAAATATCAATGACGATTGGATTCCAAGTGACGCCAGTTACGACTGGACTTCCATGGGGAAGGTTGGTGGCAACCAACAAGATACCAATGACGATTGGATTTCGAACATCTGCTAGTTACGACTGGACTTAAACGGAAAATCAATTAGTAATGACTAGATTTCATAGGGGATTTGCTAGTGACGACTAGACTTTAGAGGAAAAGGCTGGTAATAACCGAACCAAGAGGTAATAACGAGTGGAGTTAAGACAACGCCAGTTACGACTGGGTTTCAAAGGAAAATATGGTGACGACCAACAGAAAACCAATAACGATTGGATTCCGAACATTACCAGTTATGACTGGACTTTCAGGCGGACGTTCACTAGTAGTGATCGATCATAATCGACATATAGCACACCAAACTCAAGAGACCGAATGAATCACACTGAACCCTGGCTGAAAAAGGTGTATGCAGTTTTTTGACAAATAGATCCACTCTCAACAGGGGAATCGCGCTCTCTAAACAAGTTGTTCAGAGATGACATAGCAGAATTCAGCCAAATGCTCTGAAATCTTTTACTGGGACGAGTCTTCACATTATAAGAAGTTCCTTCAAGAAAACCAGTCTGTAAGGTTTGATACCCACACATGGTCAAAGGAAAATCAGCAGTTCGACTTGCTTACACTTCATTGGGGAATGTAATTTGGATTGTGTATCAAAGCTTCCGCTACCCTGAGGTCTCGGGGAAGTGTGATTTTCCTTGACGTTTCCCATGAGTTGAAGTTTTTACGTTTGTATTCTTTTCAAGTTTTATTCAAATAATTTGACCCTAATGCTTTCAAAATTATCGTTGATCAACGAACAATATTTTGCATAACAAGAAAGTAAAGGAAATGATAATTTTGCAAAGGAAAGAATGGTTCAAAACTGATTTTATTCAAGAATGAAATCTTGCAAATGACAAATTTTCATAGAAATTTTACAAGTGAAAAATGGCAATGTGGACAAGGTTACATTGAATTCCATGACTATCCATTCCTAAAGACTAAAATCCCCCAAATCTTTGCTTTTGACTAGCAGTTGGAAGTGGACCTCCTGTACAATCTTCTGCAATGGTGACAACCTTTTGAAGTAGTGGCAACTCTTCTGATGCAGTGAAACGCCTTTGTCCCTAACTTTTGCCTGGACCACCCTTTCGGGTTTTCAATCCACCGAGACGCTCATTTTTGCCTAAGCCGCCCTTTCGGGTTTTCAACTTAGCGAGCTCTTATTTTTCTTCTTTTTTCTCCTTTTTCTTTTTTCTTTTCTTTTTCTTTAACCCTAACTTTTGCATAAGCCACTCTTCTGAGTTTTTGACTTATCGGGTTCTTTTTAGGCGTAATATTTTCATATTGCATCAGAATTTACTGGATGAGTAAGTTGCTCTCCATCCATGGTGGTGAGAATTAATGAGCCTCCTGAGAAGACTGTTTTTACAATAAACGGCCCGTCATAGTTTGGCATCCACTTTCCCCGTGCGTCTTTATGAACTGGTAAAATCTTTTTGAGTACAAGTTCCCCTTCGCAGAATTCTTGGACACAAACCTTCTTGTCAAAAGCTCTCTTGATCCTCTTCTAATATAACTGACCATGACACATTGCAGACATGCGCTTTTCGTCGATAAGATTCAGCTGATCAAACCTTTCTCTTACCCATTCTGCTTCTTCAAGCTTAGTTTCCATTATGACTCTCAAAGAAGGTATCTCGACCTCAATGGGAAGTACCGCATCTATTCCATATACCAAAGAAAAAGGAGTTGCCCCTGTTGATGTGCAGACGGACGTTCTGTATCCATGCAGGGCGAATGGCAGCATCTCATGCCAATCTTTGTAAGTTTTCACCATCTTTTGCAAAATCTTTTTGATGTTTTTATTTGCAGCTTCTACAGCTCCATTCATCTTGGGACGATAAGGATAAGAATTGTGATGTTCAATTTTGAAGTCATCGCACAACTCTTTCATGACTTTGTTGTTCAAATTAGTACCATTGTCCGTTATGATTCGGCTCGGGATTCCGTAACGACAGATAATCTCCTTTTTTATGAAACGGGCCACCACTTGCCGAGTAACATCAGTGTAGGACGCGACTTCAACCCATTTTGTGAAATAGTCAATAGCAACCAGAATAAATCGGTGTTCGTTAGAAGCTTTTGGTTCAATTGCTCCTATCATATCGATGCCCCACATAGAGAAAGGCCACGGTGATGACAACACATTCAGCAACGTCGGAGGTACATGCATCTTGTCCGCGTAAATCTGACACTTGTGACACTTTCTGGCATATTGAATACAATCAGTTTCTAAGGTCAACCAGTAATAACCAGCCCTCAAAATCTTTTTAGACATAGCATATCCATTGGGATGAGTACCGAACATTCCTTCGTGAACATCTTGCATTAACAACTCTGCTTCTCGTCTGTCAACACATCTAAGCAGGATCATATCATGATTTCTTTTGTAAAGCACATCATTGCTGAGAAAGAACTTGGATGCTAATCGTCTCAGAGTTTTCTTGTCAAGTGATGTAGCATCTGTTGGATACTCTTGTTTCAACAGGTAATTTTTTATGTCATAGAACCATGGTTTATCATCAGTCTCTTCTTCGACCATCTGACAGTAAGCGGGCTCAGTCTTGCGTTGAATTCTAATGAGAGTGGCATCATTGACATCCCTGACTTTCCACATCGAGGTTAACATGGCTAGGGCATCGGCAATGTGATTTTCAGATCTCGGGACATGCTTGAAAGTGATTTCATCAAAATACTCCATCATTTTGACAATATAGGCTCTATAAGGAATCAAAATCTCATGTCTAGTTTCCCATTCTCCAGTAACCTGATAGATAACCAAAGTCAAATCCCCACTGACTTCAAGAAGTTTGATTTTAAGGTCAATAGCTGCCTTAAGGCCGAGAATGCATGCTTCATATTCGGCGATATTGTTTGTGCAGTCAAAATCCAACCTGGCTGTGAATGGAGTGTAACCACCTTCTGGATTCATTAAAACGGCACCTACGCCATGCCCATTGCAGTTGGAGGAACCATCGAACATCATTTTCCACCGAAGACCTTCCTGTGGACCCTCATCAAGACTTAGCTCTTCACAATCTTTTACCAACATAATGTCTTCATCTGGGAAATCAAATTTGAGAGGCTCATAATCTTCCACTGGTTGATCTGCAAGATATTCCGACAAAACACTACCTTTGATAGACTTCTGAGCTATGTACTGGATGTCGTATTCGGATAATAACATATGCTAACGGGCGAGTCTTCCAGTCTGAGCAGGCTTATCATAAATGTACTTTATTGGATCCATTTTTGAAATCAACAAAGTGGTATGACAAATCATGTACTGCCTCAGACGTTTAGCAGCCCATGCCAAAGCACAACAAGTTTTCTCCAGAAGCGAGTATCGGCTTTCAAAATCAGTAAACTTCTTACTCAAATAATAGATTGCATGTTCTTTTTGTCCAGACTCATCCTGCTGACCTAACATACAACCCATTGAATTCTCAAGCACTGTTAAATATATGAAGAGAGGTCTTCCCGGGACAGGAGGTATTAAGATCGGAGGCTCTTGTAGGTAACCCTTGATCTTGTCAAATGCTTGCTGACAATCTGAATTCCAAACAACCGTATGGTCTTTGCGTAACAATTTAAAGATGGGCTCACAAGTAGGAGTCATATTGGAAATAAATCTGGATATGTAGTTCAGTCTTCCAAGAAAACCTCTGACTTGCTTTTCTGTTTGTGGAGCTGGCATGTCTTGAATGGCTCGGACTTTGTCTGGATCTACTTCAATCCCTCGGTGACTAACAATGAAACCGAGTAATTTCCCAGATCTTACCCCAAAGGTACACTTGGCTGGATTCAGTCTCAACTGATATTTTCTGAGTCTCTTAAACAATTTCAAAAGATGTTCCAAATGGTCCTCTTCACTTTGAGATTTGGCTATCATGTCATCAACATATACCTCTATCTCCTTGTGCATCATATCATGAAATAAAGTTACCATGGCCCTTTGATACGTAGCACCTGCGTTCTTCAGACCGAAAGGCATAACTTGGTAACAGTAAGTCCCCCATGGAGTAATGAAAGTAGTTTTTTCCATGTCATCAGGATCCATCTTAATCTGATTGTAACCGGAGAACCCATTCATATATGAGAAAACTGCAAAACGAGCCGTATTATCCACCAATGTATCGATATGCGGCAAAGGGAAATCATCCTTCGGACTGGCCTTGTTTAGATCCTTGCCACACACATTTTGACTTTCCCGTCTTTTTTCGGTACAGGTACAATATTGGCCACCCATTCGGGGTACTTGGACACTACTAAGAAACCTGCATCAATATGTTTTTTCACCTCATCTCGAATCTTGAGGGCCATGTCAGGTCTCGTTCTTCGGAGTTTTTGCTTAACCGGTGGGCATTCTGGTTTAAGCGATAATTTGTGAACCACTATATCAGTGTCTAAACCCGGCATATCCAGGTACGACCAAGCAAATACATCCACATATTCTTTTAAAATTTCTTCAAGTCGCTGTTTGACTTCTTCCCCTAGAGCTGCCCCAATCTTGACTTCTTTCTTGTCTTCTTCGGTGCCAAGATTAATGAATTCTACCTGTTCTTTGTAGGGTTGAAGCTCTGCATACTCATGGTGTGCCAATTTTACCAGTTCATCAAGTATTTCAAAATCTTCATCCTCATCTTCAGCTTGGTATATTGGTGAATCAAAGTCCGGAGGGAATGCAAAGTCATAGGATTCAATGGGTTTTAGGACATCACTGCATGTAGGAATGGCTTACTTTATTAAAACACACAAAGACAAATGCAGCACACAACAAAGAAAAATTGTTTTGGTTTTTTAAGATTACCATTTTTCTTTTTTAAAATGAAAGCAAAAGCAGTAAAAGAAATAACACAAGGAATTTTAACAAAATAGTTCTTTTTTCATTGATTTTCTTGAAAGCTCGGGGCCCTTACAAAACATTCCTATAGCCTTGGGCATGGCTATGGAGATTTAAAACAACAACAAGAAAAGAAAAACAAACAAATTACTTTGACTCAGGAAAAACCAAAGGAATCTCAATTGCTTCCTAGTTGCTCAAGGCAGTGTTGCAATGATACACTAACTGCTCCAGGTCTTCATCTTTAAAATCTTCTTCCACAGCACTGATTTGGGAACCTCCACTGATGAATATTTCTTGTATAGTCTTCGGGCGTCCTTTGTCATGTGTCGGCGCTTCATCATGAGTTGGTTTGTAACCCAACCCTTGGCGATCCATCTTTGATTTTACTTCGATAATCTCTCCCCAACCTGCAGGAGTGCCTTACTCTAGTGTAGACTTGATGCTCTGAGCGGATGCAAAAGACGGACCACTTTTAGCCACTGTTTCTTCCAACATCACTGCATTAGCTATCTCGAGTGCTTGAAAGGAAGTTTCTAACGCGCCCTCATCTGCTTCAATATACTTGAATGATGACAGATTGCTCACCATTAGGTCCTCTTCACCGTGTACAATCACTAACTTGTCATTTACAACAAATTTCATTCTCTGATGTAAGGTGGAAGTTACTGCCCCAGCGCCGTGAATCCATGGTCGTCCAAACAAACAACTATAAGCTGGGTTAATGTCCATGACTTGGAATGTAATATCGAACACCTGAGGTCCGATCGTGATTGGAAATTCTACTTCTCCAACAATTGTTCTTCTTGAACCATCAAAAGCTTTTACAATTAAAGACGTTGGTTTCATTTCTGCCCCTGCATATGCTAACCTTGCGAGCGACCTTGCGGGCAATACATTCAATGAGGATCCCGTATCGACCAAGACTCGGGCCATTGTGTCTTCCTGGCACTTGACAGATATGTTCAATGCACGGTTGTGATTGCGTCCTTCGTTTGGCAACTCAGCATCACTAAAGCTCAGGGTGTTACAGGCTGTAATGTTGGCTATTACTGAATCAAATTGTCCGAGAGTTATGTCTTTTTTCACATGTGCCTGTTTCAATATCTTCTGCAGAGCCTCTCTGTGTGCTGGAGAATTCATTAAGAGAGACAAGATCGATATCTTTGATGGGGTTTGGTGGAGTTGATCAATGATCTTGTAATCACTTTTCCGAATAATCCTCAAGAATTCTTCATCATTTCCTTTAGTATCTGGTACCTCTTTTTCTCTTGTTGCAACAGGGGTAACCTCTTTTGGAGTGACTACTGTCATTTTTGGTTGATAGATTCGACCACTACGGGTCATTTTACTTGTACCTGCAATGTTTGTCACGTCCACTTGGTTGTCTCTTACTGTCTCTTTCTGACTAACCTTCCCAGATCCTCAATCTATCACAGTCATGTCATACTTCTAGGGAACGGCCTTAGTGCTTTCAAAAGGAAACGGTCTTGGTTTCTGAATAATAACTGGTTGAGGTTGATTGATAGTTAATTTGTTGAAAACGGGCTTCACACCTTGGTTGGTCGTTTTGAACACCGGAACCTTCTCACCTTTCTTCGGTAAATTGAAAACAGGCTCAATTACTGAAACTTCTTCTTTCCTCACCTTACTACACACTTGTAATATTCCTTCATCAATCAACCTTTGTAGACCTTTTTGTATCTCATCACACCCTTTAGAATCACTAGAACATTTTTCACAAACATTATGGGTATTTTCTATCAATACTGCTTTCAGTAGATTCTCGTGAAGTAACCTCAACGGGGTTCTAATTTCTGACACGTCTCGGACCATTCTTTCATCTAACACTTCTTCTACTGCGTTGACCCCTCCATGGTTCGGTAATGGATTACTTTTGACATTTGGGGGTACATCATCAAAAGACAAGATCTTCTTTTCCATCAACTCCCTGACAAGATGTTTTAAAGCAAGACAGCCTTCTAAATCATGACCGGCAGCTCCTTCGTGAAAGGCACAATGAGCATTTGGATTATAGTGAGGAGATGTAGTGTCTGGATTTAATGGTCGTGTTGTTACCAATCCCTGCTGCACTAAGGAGGGGTACAACTCGGTGTAAGTCATCAGTATTTGAGGAAGTGGAGGTTTTGTTGTTGGTCTCCGATTCTGGTAGTTTTGTCTGGGTGCCTGAGCTCTAGGCTGATAATGTTGTTGATAGGGCGGAGCGTTGGGCGCTCGTTGATACCCTTGTTGAATTGGCTGATATACAGGTGCTGGCTGCACCGTTTGATAACTGGGAACAAGATGACTGAAAGCTGGAGTTACAGCCGCCACATAAGATTGTTAGGCATACTGCAACAGATATATTGGTCGTTGTTGCTGGGATTGCTGAACATAACTTGGTTGAGGCTGCTGAACAAAGCCTTGCTGAGGTTGTTGAACATAACTCTGCTGATATTGTTGGTAAGGTGGTCTCCAGGTGTGATTCTTTCTTCCCACGGTTACTGCATTTGTCTCCCTTTCCTTCTTTCTATGAAAATTATTGCTGAGCTTTTTGACATTGTTATTACCAGAACTGTCGGAACTGCTAGCTACCTTCCCATTCTTCATTCCCAACTCCACTCTCACCCCCACTGCTACTATATCAGAAAAACTGGCGGTTACACTATTGATCATCTTTTCATAAAACTCTTGTCTTACTGTATCGACGAACCAATCGGTTAACTCTTTTTCACTCAAAGGAGGTTCTACCTGAGAGGTAGTTTCCCTCCACCTTTGTGCATACTCTTTGAAAGATTCTGAACTCTTCTGTGACATACTCAGTAACTGTCTTCCATCAGGGGCTAAATCCATGTTGTATTTGTAATGTTTCACAAAAGCATCGGCCAAGTCTTGGAAACTATGAATACGAGACTGATCCAAACCCAAATACCATTTAGCAGGAGCTCCTTTCAGACTATCTTGGAAACAGTGAATCATTAACTTGTCATCTTCCACGTGAGCATCCATTCTTCGGTAATACATAATCAGATGAGTTCGAGGACAAGTAGCCCCAGAATACTGATCAAAATTGGGAACTTTGAATTTTGGTGGAATTACCAATCCAGACACTAGGCACATATCCCTGACATCAGTACTAAAGATGTCATTTCCTTCCATTGCTCTGACTTTCGTGCCGATAGTTTCTACACTTTCTCTCAACTTATCATGTCGCCCGCTTTCTTCTTCATACCCATCAAGACCTTCGTACACCGGTGGAGGATTATGAAAAACAGGGCGCGCTTGAACCTGAACAATAGGCTGAGTGTAAGTAGGAATAGCTTGAGGAATTTCTGGCCCCATAGGAACTGCTTGTTGATTAACTACTGGTGGAGGTACAAAACCAGGCGATAACCTATATGGTGGATCATTTGCCACAGTGACTGCCGTTGGGATCGGCTCTACAGCTATGCTAGTGATTTCAGAAACAATAGTTGCTTGAGTGTCCAACTTTGCACGAATGACTTGTAGGGCTTCCAGGATCTTCCCCATGCCTCCTCGTAGCTCTCCGAGTTCATTATCAATTATGTCCACATCCAAATTCTGTCCTTCCATTCTTAGGTGAGCTTGGGCTCGAGTGTTGTATCGGTGTTGAGGACTCAGTGTGATTCTTTCTGGAGACAAGATAGCGAGATGAGACAAAACACAAGAACATGCACATGCAATACTTATGAATGCAACAATGCAAAATTAATCATTCAAGGAATCCAAAGACATATTTGCATAAATTATAACAATGGGGAAATAAGCAAATTCAATTCCCAGTTTCTTCAAGTTCTTCAATGTCTATAATATTTGCAAACAAAATTTTTTTCTTTTTTTTTTATATGTTTTTTTAGTTCCTTGAATGATTAATTAACGAGAATGCAAATGCAAAAGTTTCATGGAACTCAGATCAAAACATCATTTCATTGATTGATTTTCAAGATTGCATTGCAAAATATCTAGTACATTTTACAAAATTCTTAAATATGAGGCTGACAGTATTCTAAATAAAAGTCTTATTTTGCTCTGAGCTTCTTGATTTCTTCTTCCATCTGAGTCTTCTCGAGAATGAGTTTGTCCACGACTAGCTTCCATGGAGTTGGCTGAGAGCTAGAAGATGATGAACCTTCCTGTGTCTTCCTCTTCTTACAAGCAATCACTTCTTCATCCTTCGCCTGTAGTTGTCTACAGAGTTCATCATTCTCTTCCATGGCCAATTGGTACTTGTACTTCCAGGCTACTTCAGTTTGTTATGATTTCCTCAAAGCAATCTTTAACTTCTCTTCTTCAGACATAAAGATCATTGTGTGTTCCTCCTCTAAAGCCATGGGTTTCTGCTGAGAATAAGGCATCTTCAGTTGAATAGCTCTCTTTCGGACCCATTGGAGATAAGGCTTGAGAGAGACGCAATTAGGTTTCCCTAAGTCATCATTTCCTTTTTTGTGTATATGACCCCAAGCTTTTAGAATTTCTCCTTTCAATTCTGAACTTCCCTTAAAGAAAATATTCTCCACATGAGCGCTATTTGGTTTATCCTTCAAAGGATATCCAAGCTGACGGCGAGCGAGAACAGGGCTAGAACTGATTCCTCCACTTGTACCCAGGAGAGGTACGTTACCAAAGTTTCCACAACTGTCAATGATTCTTATCCCATCGTAACTACGACTGTACCAATCGATATCAGAGTGAGTAAGAGCCATAACCTTCTGAGACCACCAACCTTACTTCCAAAAAACATGAGCCTTAGGTAAGTGGGAAATAAACCACTTATATAACAAAGGGGCACAACAGGTAATCATTCCTCCTTTATGCAAATTTCTCAGATGAACAGAATGATATGCGTCAGCTAGTAAAGTAGGCACAGGGTTTTTCTTCAAGAAAATCTTGATAGCGTTGAGATCCACAAAATTATCAAAGATTGGAAACAAGAAGATCCCATAAACGAGCAAGTCAAAGACAGCCTCGAATGCAGCCATACTCAAATGATCAGCATAGTATTGGGCTTTTCCAACCAAGAACTCTGCAGTTAAACCAAATATTCCTCCCTTTGTAACCATATTTTTCTGAATATCCACCAATCCTAAACGTGTAGCTTTAGCAATTTCTTCTTCCTTAGGGTCCTTCTCCATGATTGGAAAAGGAGAGTCTTCAAGAATAGGTAAACCAATCAAGCAAGAATATTCCTCAAGTGTAGGTACCAGCTGATAATCAGGAAAAGTGAAACAATGATAGAGTGGATCATAAAACTGGAGAAGAGTGGAGAGAAGTCCCAGATCCATCTTCCTTTTTACCCTCAACAGTGACAATAAGTTCCCATACCTGCTCTTGAATCCTTCTAGATTTGTTATCAAAGTTCTCAACCTTTCTATGTCATCCAAGTTAGGACTTTTGTAAGTGTACTTTATAGTTTTCTCTTTTCCACTGTCCATGATGATCCTGATGTTTACAAACAAGAGATCTGAGTTCCATGAAACTTTTATGACATGATTTTTATTAATGCATGAATGCACAAACACATGTAAGCACAGATTCACATATACACACAGATAAAGGTTTTGATTTGGAGAACATGAGTAAGGAGTCAAGGTCTACCCACCCCAAAGGTATGTACTAAGGTTTTTAAAACTGCAGAATAAGGTTCTAAAAGAGTTCCCGGAGTCCTCGACCCATCTTTCGGATATTATCAATTTCCCAAATACTTGGTGGTCGATAATATCCTCAAAAGAGTCTCGTCCAAGTGTAGTATCGCATATCAACTACTTTGGAATTATTTCCTTATAGTCATCACACTACATCCTAATAAAGCCATAGTGGGAAAAAGGTAATCTAAAGGTCCTCAGTGTTGTACCCCAAAATTTGCCCAACTTTTCTTTACCTAGCTTGTGTTTCATTTCATTCACATTAGCTTTATCATTTGCATTTCATTGACATGTATGCAGGAGATCAAGAGGTATGATTACTAATTAAGGGCTACACAAGACTTTGAAGCTAGATAAGAAGGTTATTCAAGTGTCCAAGGGTTGATATCCTTGTCAGAGAAGTTAAAAGATCCTCAGAGAGAGTGGTTGAAGCCAACTGTGTAGGTCTCCTAACTTGAGAGTTGTGGGAAGTCATCAGATGATTCTGAAGCCATGAAGTTAGACTTGAGCTCTTGAGAGAGCTCATGAGAAGTGTTGAAGATCACTTTGAGGCCTAGCCAGGTCATTGTGCAAGAATAAGAAGCCTCAACCATGATTGGTGCAGCTAGGGTTTGACTGGGTCAACCCTAAGTCAACTGAGGATTTGAAGGAGGTTGAGACCTAATTCAAGAGCCATGTGATCATGGATTGATACATTGAGATGTTATAAGAATGAATTTAAGGTTAACTCATCATGACTGAAGAGTTTGAGAAGTTTCAAGCTAGGGTTTCTAAGACTTGACAGTGTAAAATCCCCCAACTTAACCCCTGACTTCAAGACTTTTTAACTCAAGATATGATTGTCATCTCATCTTGACCCCAACATGATTGTTGTAGGGCATGATCTTAGCTTTAATTTGAGTACTAGAAGTCCTTGATAGGGTTTATAGAACTCAAGTTATGAGCCAGACAAGTTACAAGTCATCTGAGGCATGTGAATTTAGAGCTTGAAAGTTACCCAACTTGCATGACACCTTTTCCCAAGAAGGATGATTCCTATGAACTTTTGGTCAACATGAATGTTGTTCCTTATTCTCTTAGATTTCTAGAGAGTACTATAAGTCCTTGATAGGATTTGTAGAACTAGTGTTATGGCTTTGACAAGTCAAGGGTATTTTGGGAAGTTATAATTATAGGTCATTTTTGGTTATAGGTCATTTTCACCAACTTAGACACCTTAAATGAAATTTTGTTCAACTTGAAAGTTGCTCAAAATGGGGTTTTAACCTTGTCCATGTATCAAGGAGGCATTGAAATGACTCAAGGAAAGACTTGGTTCAAGAAATTGGGAAAAAGGAAGAATTAAAATGAATTAAAGGCCAAAAATTCACAATTAATGATATGTGTTCAAATGAAGCAAAATAATATCATTTTTGATTGGAAAATGCATTTTGGAAACATTGGAAATGTTAGATTTTTGATTTGAGTTCAATATCATGCCCTTTTTCTTTGTTTCTTCATGATGAAGTAACATATCAAACATGAGCCATTGGATGGAAACAAGGAGGGAAACATCACCATTCATGTTCAAAATCTCATGAGAAGTTGAATGCAAGTTAACTAAAGCCAAAACAAAGTGCATATCGTGACTGGTGTGGAGGAGATTTTGAGGAGAATTTGAAAATCCAAATTCTCATTCTGAAGCTTTGAGAAGGTTCTAGATGATCCCAATGAGTTCTATATAAGGTGTTGAGTATGTTCAGCCATTTTTTTGGAAGTGTTTGAAGCTGGTAGCAGAAGGTGAGTTTGAAAATTCAGAGTTGCAAGAGATAATTGAGTTCTGAGTTCCATGCCAAATCAAGGGAAATTGAAGGTTGCATTGGCTTTAGAAGGAGTTTTGGAGTGTATCTGCATCATCTTGGAGGTTGAAGTGATCAAGAACTGCATCTGTTACACCTCTGAACTCAGGTTGGTAACTTTTATCCTTATACATAATCTAGGAGGAGATAGATAGAAATTCATAGGTGGTTAGGATCTTGATGATTTGTAGTTGGATTTAAGATGATTAATTGCATGAATAGAGACAAGTTAGGATGATGACCAATTTCTGTTGAGGCTGAATTCTAGAGATTCTTGGATAGATAATCAAGATTAGATAGGGGAAATTGATCACCATGAGATGAGGATTTGATTGATGCCTTTAATTTGGAGAATGGTGAGATTCAAGATTTTGACAAATTCTGAAGATGCTATCGTGTTTTGAGTTAGAGAAGGAACTAGATGATTCTAGTGGTATATTCGTGATCAGCATTAAAAACTGGACAAAATGATGTAGGGTTATGTGTTGTTTGATGACCTGTGTATTTGTCTTCACCGGAGAAGACGGTGGCGCCACTGCTCAGGCCACCGTCTCTAAACTCCCTCCATCTGAACGTTTAAATGGGGAAGATGAACTGTGAGCGTTGGATTGATATGAGACTTTGACCAAGTAACCTCAATGCACGACCACGATTGCTTTGAAAACTCTGACTTGGACCCTTTAGTGATACGCACCGTTTCATTAATTGGAAGACAATGGGCTTAAGACTCTGAATGATATTCACACCCCCACTCTGGCCCAACCCACATATTCTATTGATTTTAATTGCTATTTGCAACGCAAGTCTTGTTATTTTCAATTGTTTTTCTTTATTTTCTTCATTTCATGTTAGATTGAAAACAATTCATAAAAAATACGAAAATAGGTCAATTAATTCCAAGTTTTTTTTCCCTGATTCATGATTGAATCTAGAATTTTAGTGAATAAAAATATTAGGAAAATCATGAATTTTCAGTTTTTGTGTACTTTTTACATTTTATTTGATAATAAAATTACCATGGTTAATACCTCTGTTTGATGATTTTAGTTTGTGCATTTGGTGATGATTTTTGGCTTGATTTTTTGTGTGTGATTAGCTTAGACATTTATGCTCCATAGTATTTCTCTCACGTTTTTGTGATGAAATTAGGTGTGGTTTTTAGATTGAAACTTTAGGTGCTTCTTTTTAGGGTTTAAGTTTAGTACCTTGTAGTGTAGAATTTGTTTCTAGGTCTTATTTGAGGATTTGATCTCTGGAATTAACATGGTAGGGTCATGATTGACATAGGTTCCCATAGTGATTTTTGTAGGATTTTATAATTGGTTTTAGTATTTTAGTTAGAATTAACTTTAGTACTAGGTTTTAGGTGATCCTAACTTGCTAATTCAACTAGAATGACTTCTTTAGTTCCCTTAGACTAGGGTGGTGCTTCTCTTACTCTTGGAAGATGATGAAGACTGGTGTGGACTGCTGTAGAATGCATGGTGGAACTTGGACTTGAAGATTTCTCTCCCTTTGGTGTAGTTTGTTTAGGGTTAAGGATTAGGGTTTTTAAGGAGATCTCTTAGAATAGATTCTCTTCCTTCATGAAACATGGAAGGTGTTGATCACTTCCATTCCTCCCTATTATGTAAGGTCCCATTGTGAAGGCCCCCATCCCTCCTTTGGTAGGATGAGTGGCTCCTCACAAATTGGTAGAACCTTTAAGGGTTCCCTTCTTTGATGGTGGAGTGCTTAGAGGTGACCTTTGGTCTTCACTTTGCTGCTCCCTATCCCCACCTGGCTCTTGTTAGATGAATCTTTCTCCCTTGCTAGAGGATGGAGTTCCTTGCTAGAAGATTGAAGATGCTAGAGGTTGCACTTCCCCTTTGTTTGAAGACTGCCCTTGGAGCTGAAGCTTGAAGATTAAGAAGAACAAGTTGACACTTGTGAAGAAGAGCAAATTGAGATTGAAGAAAGAGCTGAAGCTTATTGAAGATGGAGAACAAGTTGATACTTGTGTTTGATGCATTGAAAGCTTGAAGAAGCAAGTTGATACTTGCTATTGAGGATGAGAGCCTTGAAGAACAGTTACAGACTGAGGGCTGAGTTGCTGTCAGAGGATTGCTTTGCTGTGAAGCTGTGGAAGCTGTTGATCTGCTTTCTTTCCTGTTTTTTTTCTTTCTGTGCAACTATATTGATGTGACTTGTTTGATTTGTTTGATGCATTAGAATAAGTTCATGTTTAGATTATGTTAAGCTAGGAGCATGAGTGCACTAGAGGTTGAGTTGCTCCCTCTGCTTGTATTGTTACTGTATGGCTTTCCTTGGCATGACAACATTAGGACTTAATAGTCTCCCCGTAGTTGTCCCGTTCTCTTCTCATCTCAAACAGACAGTAAAAAACGTAATAAAGGCAAGTTAGTATAAGTGCGTTACGAGCCTTAAGCTACTTGGGTAATGATAATTGAGCGGCCTCCTCTCAATCGTCTAGAATGTTTAGTATACGTCCTTTGGACGATATGTGATGCATTCGCTCCCAGGTCATAGTCTCTAGTGTTGTACAAACTACAGACAACATAAAAAACAGTTCTTTTGTAAAAGACAGAAAACAAACATGAAACCTTTTTGCCCTGTGGGCCCATAAGTCAAAGGAAGCTTTTCTAAAGAAAAGAGTGTTGTTAACTCCCAGTTCTACCGCAAACGGCAACGCCTGAGTCTCCAAGGGTCGAGCTGCGTACACCAAACTGCTGGAACTGTTTGTTAACCCTACTCAAAAAAACAGATGAATCTGAATTCCCGTAATCCATATTATCCCGAACTACGTAAGCTCTGATCTCTCATACCTGTTGAGAGTACATAGGCACAATACTGACGTATTGGCGCGCCACCTTCCCCCATCACCCGTAGTTAGCAGAACTACGTTGACTCTGATTTCTCATTCCCTGATGAGAATACGTAGGCATAAAGCGCGACGCTTTGCCGAGTCATTTTCTTTTCTTTTCAGACCACCCTTGATAGGTAGATAGTAAAACAAACCCGTCAGATAAACACAACAAGCGTGGATCCCATCGAGTACGATGAACGTGAGGGGTACTAATACCTTCCCCTTGCGTAGCCGACTCCCGAACCCGGACAATGGTTGCGATGACCTTGTCTTATACCTTTTCGTCAGGTTTTCCGATCGTTTCCTTTCCCGTTCTGAGGGATAAATAACGAAGGTGGTGTCTCTTCTGTTTTTCGGCACCTTATTTTCGCGGTAGCGATACTCAGTATCATGGGCTCCCATGTAGAAAGTAGCATTGTTTTCACGAATACTCAATCAACAATACTAACTCTCAGAAGGGCCTCTACTGAGCGGTGGTTTTCTCAAGTCAACTTGGTCGGGAATCAACTCCCTATAAGTCTCCTTGAATATACCACCATCCTATCATAAGTACGCTCAAACATGGGTATAGTGTTGTCTCACCACTCAAAAGTTCCCGAGATCCAACAGAGCACATATATACATATTCACAAATAAGCAAGTATTCAAACAAGATAGGCTAAACCCTAAAAGCAATAAAAAGCCTCCCCAGTGAAGTCGCCATTTTTGTTGCGGTGAAAATTGGATATCAAGCTATTAAATTAACTTGAACCTTATTTCTTTTACAAACGAACTTTATTTTATCCAAAGGAAAGGTCTAAAGAAAGCATCTGTAGTACTCTACAGGAACCCTAAGCATCTGTAGTACTCTACAGGAACCTTTTGTTTGATTGCTTGCTAAGTGTGAAATATGTACTATGGATTTAGGATTGGGAGTTGAGTGTAAAGATAAGTAAAGACCTAGTTGGTTTTCTAAGTTTGCTCGCAAAGACGTCGCATCTTCTTCCTACGTATCCTGACTAGGATAGAATCAGAGCAATTGTAGTTCACCTCACAAGGGGGAAAGAACACTTAATGGTGACCAAGGTTCAGAGGGGAACAAACATGACAATGTTTGTGTGGAGTTTGACAAGACTCCCTATTCTAAGTTGTAATATTCAAAAGGGGAAGTAAGAAATCATGACGATGATTCTTACACAGAGTTGACGAACTCTTTCCTAGGGTTCTAGTTGAAGAACACTTCCTAGTACAGGTGGGTTTCTTAGACTTGAAGGAAAGTCTAATGGCTTCTAATCTAGGGTTAAAGTGACTTAACAAAGTGAAGAGAGGGATAAGAGATGTATCCATGATATGAGGGTTAAATGGACAGACTTTTCCTTTGGAGGTATACAGGGTAGGAAACTGGATGAGAGCTAACAAGCTTCATCACTTGGGGAGAGAACATAACAAGAAATTTAACAACATGATAAAAGCATATTCATGGTGACAATCATTTGATAAACTTGTGGGATGATAAATATGAAGGTACATTTGATGACAATCAAAGTAGATGAATTATCAGGAACTGTGACGATAGATCGAGTTTAATTACATTCGACAGAGGGAACAAAATAAACATGGTGACAATCAAAAATAAAATCCTAGCATGTTTACTAACATATAAGGATATGAATACAAGCAAGTATCACAAACAAATTCAAGTGTAACCAAAGAAAAATTCATCTGCACATGCATAAACGAACTTAAAAAGCACTTAACTTGCATGAAGTCAAAAGAGATGAAAAATTTGTCAAACATAAAAATAAAAAATATGAAATGAAAGTACACATTAATATCAACACAATGAAAAAAGAACGGGTGAAAAACGATTAAAATTGAGAGAGATACGAATTTTTGAAAATGGAGTGAAAAATGACAAAAAATAACAAAAGAGTTGCCCTCCTCAGGGGTGGAACTCAGGTACAAGGCGTGCAAGGCGTCTTTGGCATAATGGTCTTACCACTGGGGTGGCTATACATCCGTTTGTATATGCCATCCCATAAATATATATGGGTGAAAATCAAAGCAAGTTGGGAAAGAATAACACTCACAAATGTGATTTACGTTTTCACTCGTAACTTTCCCGATTCTTAACCAAACGCGATGAAATTTATATGCATTTTGACCAAAAAAATATGAGGATCATGACAGTGATGTTATTTTTCTGAAATTATTCTTCTATTTAAAAACTCGATGGTAGTTGCTTCTTAACACTTGAAAATGCATTTTGATGCTCACAACTTGTTTCAAACATTTTTGATCCATACCAAAGATACACACATCTCAGATATATGGTGATGAAGGATTCAAGCACTTAAATCAAACTCAATGCAAACAGTTTATGGAAGTGACATGTTAAGTTGCAATTTTTGCTAAAAGATGCATTTTGAAATCTAGAACATAAACCAACTATTGTAACAATCAAATGAGGGTTTGAACATTTTAAGAATGATGTATTTGAGGTATTCCAACAGTTGATTTGGATCAAAACAGAATAGAGCAAATACTGGTATGATCATGCAAGTATGAGGTTTTAAAAATGCATTTTGAAGTGTGGATCATGCACCAGTCAGTTTCCAAAAATTGTGAATATGTACACTCAATCCAAACATGATAGTGAATGTGTTCAGTCCATTATTTTGGCTTAAAACAGTCTGTAATGAGAAATGAGGTGTGAGTTGCAAAATGATGTTTTGAAAATGCACATGGATACCTTTGAAACTTCAAAAATGGAAACAGATGAAAGAAATGATTTGAACAGGTTTTAATCATGATATGGAACAGGTTTGGACAGCAAGTTTGAGGTAAACACCAAAAAAATGAGAAATTGGCATGTGAGTTGCTTTTTTGAAAAAATGCACTTGGATACTTTTGAAACTAATGAACAATATAGATGCCTACATGTCTAAGTGAGGGTATGAGCATATTATACATGTGATTTCTGGTGAATTCTAATGGCAAACTCAATCAAAACAGTACCAGAGCAAAAAAAGAATGTGTGAGTGTGCAGATGTGCAGTTTGAAAACCAATGACCAATTCAAGACATACTACAACCAAAGTAAAGGCTCAAACATACTCTAAACATCATATACAAAGCATTCGCACATTTAAAGGACCATATACAAGCCAAAAAACCAACTGTCATATGGAATGCACATGTTGTCCACAAATGAATTCAAGACAGTTACAACCAAGCCAAACTCAAATATCATGCAAGTGCAGGTTTTTTATTACTTCAAGATCAGCTCAAATAGGTTTCAATTTTACACATGGAAAGGAAATGTGTACTCATGTAAAAAGGTTCAATTTCAATACTAATTCACAAAACAGTTGTCAAATTGCAAGGATATGAGAAATTTCATTTTCATTGCTTATGGTTCCAAACCAGACAAGTTAAGGTCAAGTAAGTGCATATACACATTTCATGTTTGATATCAATGAAGATTGTCCAGAGGTTCAGTTCAAAGTCATTCTAAATCAATAAATGATTATCATGTTGCAAAAATGAATGAAGTGATGAAAACAGTATGATGCATAACCAAATGAGATTCAAGTTGTTGAATTTAAAATTGTTGAAGGTCTGAACATGCCTCAAATATGGTGTAAAGTGATTTCCAACGAAAATACCTGCTTAAAATCCTAGAGAATGAAAACTGGTTTTGAGTTGGATGCCAACAATGCTTTGACAGAAACAAATCATCACTTAATAATCATGCTTTGAATAACACAAACAGGCACATGACTGAGTTTTGGATTGCTCAAACATTCAATGTTATGCACATAGTTTCAACAGCAGTCATGACATGAATCTAAACACACATAATACTCCATTTGATCTTGACAACAGCACAAATCATATAAAACAATGAGACAGTGGTTTTGAAGTTGTGATAGTGAAACTAGACTGAGAAGCCTCAAGTCAGTCCTAATGTTTTCAAGTAAAAAATGTCATAAATGAAGGCATTTTGATGCCAATAGTGCACATCACATATGGAAAAAACACAACAGGCCCAAACTACTTAAACCAAACATTCAAACACTTTACAAACATTAATTTGAGCATGTTCATATTCAGAATTTGAGCATAAGCATATTGAGGCAAAGACTGACATGTGAACACAAAAGAGTAAAGCAATGTTTATGTCAAAACTTCAAAAATTGTCCATATGGTATAATGATGAATGAGATGAATTCAATACACATACCTCTTGTAGACAAATTCTAGCAAGCAAAGGGAACAAGAAAACCAGAGAATCTTCAATCACCTTCTTGCTTTGAACCTTTCTTCCTTTTGAAGCAAAACGCCTCTTTTGTGACAGTTGAAGAAATAAACTTCTCCTATCACTCCCAATGCTTTGAATAGTTGAAAAACAATATATAAGAGGTGTTTAAATGATTGGAACACCAAGGAAATGCTTAGAACAAGATTTGGTAGAATTTGTAGCTTTTGGTCAAAGTAACTTAGTGATGAAGTTGACTTTTTGATTGGTGAAGTTTTTGGATGGTTTAATGGTTTAGACACCTTCTATAACTTATTTAGGAATTGCATGGCTGATTGTTGGGGTTTTTTAGTGTAGAGAAATGGTTTTGGCAGCCCTAGTAGCAAGGCAGATTTTTTGTGTTTTTGGTGGAAATGGTGATTTTGTGGTTTTGAAGTTTTGAGGCAAAGTGCACAAGGGAAGAGGTTTCTTCTAGTTTTTAGAGGATTGTTGATGATGAAAATGAAGTGAGGGAGAGTCCTAGTTATAGGCAAATGAAGTGGCTTAGGCAGATTTGAAGTTTCTTCACTTTGAAGGAAGGTTTTGAACTTTCAAAATCAAACCTCCTCAAGTGGGTTTCCTTGATCTGCAAGGCCAACCTCAATAGTCAAAAAACATGATGAATTTAAAGTTTCTAAATGCAGGCTAGAGTGTAGCATCATGGCTGTTTCAGAACTTGGCTTTACACCTCATGCTTATTTTTCACTTTCGAAGGCAAGTTGCAAGACAACTTGCAAGCTAATTGTAAAACTTGTCTTTTTCCATATTTCTGCATTTCCTTGGTTTTATTGGATTACAAACTTTCTACATATCAGATACAATAGGATTCACAAGTTAGATTTGGTCAATTTTGATGAAGGAGGTGATTTTTGAAATTGGGCAATGTGGGACTAAAGTGAAAAACCACCAACTTGCCATGACCATAACTTTCAGCTCACAAATCCTTTTGATATGTGCTAGTACTTTTTAGAAATCCCTCAAATAGCTCTAAAACATTCATGTTTTCATGAGTCTCAATTTCCCAAAGGAACTTGGCCAAAAAGCCTTCCAAAGTTGCTAAAAAATGAATTTGATCATAACTCCAAATCTATGCATTTTCTGACCATGGACCACTTAGGGACTTTTGTAGGACTTGTCAAGAGCTTCCAAATGAGCTTTGAACCAACTCAATTGGATGTGTGGTTAAGGAGTTATGGTTTAGCCCCTTTCAAAACCCTAATTTCCCGATTTTTCGATTACTCATTCATCCTTGATCCAATGGTCATGAAAATTGATATGCAAGTCCAATATGACATAAGGAAAAATTTTGTTTCACAACTTGAAGTCCAATTCCTAAAATTCGGAGAGTTGACTTTTCGGTCAATCGTACGACCGATCGGTGATTACCGAGTCGCCTGTTGACATTCTAGGCCTCCTGAGACTTTGAAACTTCTTGGATGAACTTTATTAAGCTATATGAACTTCATGAATCACAATCCCACCATTTAAACATCTTCCAACATCAAAGTCAAACTACGGTTGACTTTTACTGGTCCAAAACCCTAATCGGGTGCTCTGAAATGCACTGCTCTGAATTCTGGGGTAACAACCTCACATGGCTTCTCAATTGACACTATATAATCCCCTTGACCTTGTTTCTTATTTGAATGAGCCCAAAACATTGACTAATCACAAACCCTAAAGCTTCGATTTTGACTGCACGAAACCCTGATTCGTCTGCAACTTTACAAAGACAAACTTGCACTGGGTAAAGGTTAATAATTCATGAGTATGCTCCTAAAATGATAGTGAGAATCTAAGGGGCCAAAATTTGGGGTGCAACACCCCACCAAAAGGATGACGAAGCAAACCCACATCTGCCACTACCATTAAAAGGATGATAGAGCAAAACACACTCGCACAATCTGGCATCAACGAGATGACACACCCACCACCAAAAGGATGATTGAGCGAACCCACACCGGCTACTGCCACCAGAAGGATAATAAAGCAAAACACTCACACAATTTGGCTTCAACGAGATGACATACTCACCACCAAAAGGATGATAGAGCAAACCTACACCGGCTACTACCACCAAAAAGGATGATAGAGCAAAATACTCACACAATTTGACATCGACGAGATGACAGACCCACCGCCAAAAGGATGACAGAGAAAACTCACGCCGCCTACTACCACCAAAAGGATGGTAGAGCAAAACACTCGCACAATTTGAAATTCACGAGTTGACAGACCCACCACCAAAAGGATGATGAAGCAAACTCACACCGGCTACTACCACCAAAAGGATAATATAATAAAACGCTCGCACGATCTGTCACCAATGAGATGACAGACACACCACCAAAAGGATGACGGAGCAAACTAACATCGGCTACTACCACCAAAAGAAAAATAGAATAAAACACTCGCACAATCTGGCACCAACGAGATGACAGACACACCACCAAAAGGATGACGGAGCAAACCCACATCTGCTACTATAACTAAAAGGATGATAGAGCAAAACACACTCGCACAATCTGGCACCAACGAGATGACACACCCACCACCAAAAGGATGATGGAGCAAACCCACACCGGCTATTGCCACCAAAAGGATAATAAATAAAAACACTCGCACAATTTGGCCTCAACGAGATGACAGACTCACCACCAAAAGGATGATAGAGCAAACCTACACCGGCTACTACCACCAAAAGGATGATAGAGCAAAATACTCACACAGTCTGACATCGACAAGATGACAAACCCACCGCCAAAAGGATGACAGAGCAAACTCACGTCGCCTACTACCACCAAAAGGATGGTAGAGCAAAACACTCGCACAATTTGACATTCACGAGTTGACAGACCCACCACCAAAAGGATGACGAAGCAAACTTACACCGGCTACTACCACCAAAAGGATAATAGAATAAAACCCTCGCACAATCTGGCACCAACGAGATGACAGACACACCACCAAAAGGATGACGGAGCAAACTCACATAGGCCACTACCACCAAAAGGAAAATAGAATAAAACACTCGCACAATCTTGCACCAACCAGATAACAGACACAACACCAAAAGGACGACAGAGCAAACTCACACCGGCTACTACCACCAAAAGGGAGATTGAGAAAAACACTCGCACAATCTGACACCGACGAGATGACAGAACCCCGACCAACAGGATGACGGAGCAAACCCACATCTGCTACTACCACTAAAAGGATGATAGAGCAAAACACACTCGCACAATCTGATATCAACGAGATGACACACCCACCACCAAAAGGATGATGGAGCGAACCCACACCGGCTACTAAAAGGATGACAGACTCACCACCAAAAGGATGATAGAGCAAACCTACACCGGCTACTACCACCAAAAGTATGATAGAGCAAAATACTCACACAGTCTGACATCGACAAGATGACAGACCCACCACCAAAAGGATGACAGAGCAAACTCACGCCGCCTACTACCACCAAAAGGATGGTAGAGCAAAACACTCGCACAATTTGACATTCACGAGTTGACAGACCCACCACCAAAAGGATGACGAAGCAAACTCACACCGGCTACTACCACCAAAAGGATAATAGAATAAAACGCTCGCACAATCTGGCACCAATGAGATGACAGACACACCACCAAAAGGATGACGAAGCAAACTCACACCGGCTACTACCACCAAAAGGAAAATAGAATAAAACACTCGCACAATCTGGCACCAAAGAGATAACAGACACACCACCAAAAGGCCGACGGAGCAAACTCACACCGGCTACTACCACCAAAACGAAGATTGAGAAAAACACTCGCACAATCTGACACCGACGAGATGACAGAACCCCGACCAAAAGGATGACGGAGCAAACCCACATCTGCTACTACCACTAAAAGGATGATAGAGCAAAACACACTCGCACAATCAGATATCAACGAGATGACACACCCACCACCAAAAGGATGATGGAGCGAACCCACACCGGCTACTGCCACCAAAAGGATAATAAAGAAAAACACTCGCACAATTTGGCTTCAACATGATGACAGACTCACCACCAAAAGGATGAAGGAGCAAACCTACACCGTCTACTACCACCAACAGGATGATAGAGCAAAATACTCACACAATTTGACATCGACAAGATGATAGACCCACCACCAAAAGGATGACAGAGCAAACTCACGCCGCCTACTACCACCAAAAGGATGGTAGAGCAAAACACTCGCACAATTTGACATTCACGAATTGACAACCCACCACCAAAAGGATGATGAAGCAAACTCACACCGGCTACTACCACCAAAAGGATAGTAGAATAAAACGCTCGGACAATCTGGCACCAACGAGATGACAGACACACCACCAAAAGGATGACAGAGCAAACTCACACCGGCTACTACCACCAAAAGGAAAATAGAATAAAACACTCGCACAATCTGGCACCAAAGAGATGACAGACAAACCACCAAAAGGACGACGGAGCAAACTCACACCGGCTACTACCACCAAAAGGGAGATTGAGAAAAACACTCGCACAATCTGACCTTGATGAGATGACAGAACCCCCACCAAAAGGATGACGGAGCAAACCCACATCTGCTACTACCACTAAAAGGATGATAGAGCAAAACACACTCGCACAATCTGGCACCAACGAGATGACACACCCACCACCAAAAGGATGATGGAGCAAACCCACACCGGCTACTGCCACCAAAAGGATAATAAATAAAAACACTCGCACAATTTGGCCTCAACGAGATGACAGACTCACCACCAAAAGGATGATAGAGCAAACCTACACCGGCTACTACCACCAAAAGGATGATAGAGCAAAATACTCACACAGTCTGACATCGACAAGATGACAGACCCACCACCAAAAGGATGACAGAGCAAACTCACGCCGCCTACTACCACCAAAAGGATGGTAGAGCAAAACACTCGCACAATTTGACATTCACGAGTTGACAGACCCACCACCAAAAGGATGACGAAGCAAACTCACACCGGCTACTACCACCAAAAGGATAATAGAATAAAACGCTCGCGCAATCTGGCACCAACGAGATGAAAGACACACCACCAAAAGGATGACGGAGCAAACTCACACCGGCTACTACCACCAAAAGGAAAATAGAATAAAACACTCGCACAATCTAGCACCAAAGAGATAACATACACACCACCAAAAGGACGACGGAGCAAACTCACACCGGCTACTACCACCAAAAGGGAGATTGAGAAAAACACTCGCACAATCTGACACCGACGAGATGACAGAACCCCGACCAAAAGGATGACGGAGCAAACCCACATCTGCTACTACCACTAAAAGGATGATAGAGCAAAACACACTCGCACAATCTGATATCAACGAGATGACACACCCACCACCAAAAGGATGATGGAGCGAACCCACACCGGCTACTGCCACCAAAAGGATAATAAAGAAAAACACTCGCACAATTTGGCTTCAACATGATGACAGACTCACCACCAAAAGGATGAAGGAGCAAACCTACACCGTCTACTACCACCAACAGGATGATAGAGCAAAATACTCACACAGTTTGACATCGACAAGATGATAGACCCACCACCAAAAGGATGACAGAGCAAACTCACGTCTCCTACTACCACCAAAAGGATGGTAGAGCAAAACACTCGCACAATTTGACATTCACGAATTGACAACCCACCACCAAAAGGATGATGAAGCAAACTCACATCGGCTACTACCACCAAAAGGATAGTAGAATAAAACGCTCGCACAATCTGGCACCATTGAGATGACAGACACACCACCAAAAGGATGACAGAGCAAACTCACACCGGCTACTACCACCAAAAGGAAAATAGAATAAAACACTCGCACAATCTGGCACCAAAGAGATGACAGACAAACCACCAAAAGGACGACGGAGCAAACTCACACCGGCTACTACCACCAAAAGGGAGATTGAGAAAAACACTCGCACAATCTGACCTTGATGAGATGACAGAACCCCCACCAAAAGGATGACGGAGCGAACCCACATCTGCTACTACCACTAAAAGGATGATAGAGCAAAACACACTCGCACAATTTGGCACCAACGAGACAACACACCCACCACCAAAAGGATGATGGAGCAAACCCACACCGGCTACTGCCACCAAAAGGATAATAAATAAAAACACTCGCACAATTTGGCCTCAACTAGATGACAGACTCACCACCAAAAGGATGATAGAGAAAAATACTCACACAGTCTGACATCGACAAGATGACAGACCCACCGCCAAAAGGATGACAGAGCAAACTCACGCCGCCTACTACCACCAAAAGGATGGTAGAGCAAAACACTCGCACAATTTGACATTCACGAGTTGACAGACCCACCACCAAAAGGATGACGAAGCAAACTCACACCGGCTACTACCACCAAAAGGATAATAGAATGAAACCCTCGCACAATCTGGCATCAATGAGATGACAGACACACTGTAACACCCCTTTCTAAACCCCGCAATTAATGAAAATAATCAGAGTATGATTAGCATGCATTCATTCAAGGGTGTCACACTTAAATTTCAAAACACCTGCCATGTTCATTAACACAACAATAAAAGATCATGTTTTACAATTCTTTTCACTTTGCATGAAACAGCGGATTCAATTCAAACAGATATTTTCATAAAAGGAATATTCGTTTTGATCACATGATTCAACCATAATCGGGCACTAAGGCCAATTTCTCATAGCTTCAATAAATATGAAAACACAACACATTTCTATAAAATGTAACCAAGCGATCCCAGTGTTACATGACCAGAGCATGACTCGACCCAACTTAATTAAATCACTAAACAGCTAGACCGATGGCAACCTCGCACCACAAGCAACTCTACTCTGGATACCTGCACGATGTCATATAGGAAATCATTCCAGCAGAAGGGTGAGAAATATTATCATAAAATCAATGCATATAATTATGTGCATAAACATTCATAAAATACATAAATGCCACATTTCTCACCACTTTACATAATCACTTCTCACATGCTTCCCCATTTATATATTTATATAACGAACATGATTAACTATCGAACATGTTATCATGCACATATCCATGGTTCTTATTATTCCACATTTTCATACACATAAGCACGTTGTATACATCAATTACATGGTCATAACTTATCCAAAACATTATAGTCATGCACATAGCATACTTTCATACAACATTTCCAATTATGCAAGTCATGTACATACACGTAAGCACAACTCCAATCAACAATCCTATCTATGACATATGGCTCACGTAAAGCCCATCAATTCCACCAATTCCCCGTTCGGGATTGTGGGTATATCACTCATACCCCACCAGGAACAACACATAGTCATTCTACCCCGGTGATCACTCTGCTGGGAACGACATCTTGTCATTCCACCCCAGTATACATGAGCCTTACACGCATTCATTATTTCAATATCAACAACATGAATCACTAAGCAATGCACATATATATACATAATATATTTTCATGCATTCTTCACTTACAATTGCACATAAACAACACTGCATTACAACATTTATCAAGCAATGCATACAATATGTTTATTTCAACCCCGATTCACATAAACGTCAACATATACATATAGCCACACATATACATATATCATTTAGCATATTCAACCATGCCATTCATCATAATTCATATCAGCCCACATAAACATACACATATTATGTTTATTTTCCATGCTCCACGGCAATGATGATAAATGCAACTCATAGAGACCGACTCACGACTCCATGCAGATGCAAATGCGGTACCGACTCATTTCAACAGATTCTCTAAGGAATCGAGTATTCAGCAGATCCTCCACGGGATCAAGTACTCAGCAGATTCTCCACGGAATCAAATATTCATCAGATTCTCCACGGAATCGAATATTCAGCAGATCCTCCACGGGATCAAGTACTCAGCAGATTCTCCACGGAATCAAATACTCTAGCCAATCCTCCACGGGATTACATGTTATGACCGATTCTCCGAGGAATCACACAATGCAACCGATTCTCCAAGGAATCACACAATGCAACCGATTCTCCAAGGAATCTAATATAACCATCGTATCATACGAGGTTCTGCAAATCCTCCGAGGGATCAATCAACACAAAAATGCATACTATGTTCACAAACATACTCATTGCATTTATCACATACATCGCATATATCTATCATGCATTCACATTATGCACCATTCCACACATGGTTTACACACATATCAGCCTATCAATGCGTTTCTATTCAATTCGAACAAATACACAAGATTATCAAATATTCAAGATTCACCATTTACTCTACAATCTAGGATTCACGCCTTTCGGCCACCCACAGCACGACATGTCAAAATAGTTCACACATCAATCATTCATGTAGGCATTAATCATAATTGAATCGACCAAACATCATGCTATGAACAAACAGCAAAACAAAATAACACTGCCAGGTTCGCCAACCTTCGCCTGGCGAAGCCACGCAGCGAATGCTCGCTGGCCTTCGCCTGGCCAACTCCCCAGCGAAGTCCACTGGGAGTAATTCTGGAATTACTCGCTGAGGCTCGCTACCCACTCGCCTGGCGAACCTTCGCCAACTCACCTCGCCTGGCGAACTTGCCAGCGAATACAGGGTATTAGCTTCTGACTTGCTTCGCTACAGCTCGCTGGGCTTCGCCTGGCGAAGCTTCGCTGCCTTTCGCCTGGCGAACTTGCGAAGACAGAACTTCCATGGCTGCCTCAAAGCCCAAACTCCACACAACCAACCGATTAAAAGCCAACTCGCTCCAGAAAGTTCAACACCACGATACCCGACTTAAATATGACATCTATACTCGACTCTATCCGATTAAAACATCATTTTACCGATTAAATCATTTTCGACCTAGAATTGAAAGGCATAGATTTCACCCGAACCATCCACATAACACATCCATAATCATACACATGGATTGGATAATAATGTTTCTCACCCTTACCTTGATTCAATCGAAGCTTTGGGCTGCTCTTGATGATTTCCACACTTTTCTTCTTCTTCTTCTTCTCTTTTCTCCTCCTTTTCCTTCTTTCTCTTTTTCTTTCCTTTTTCTTTCCCTTACCACTCTTTTTCCTTTTCTTTCTATTTCTATCCTTTATATTTCTTTTTCTCATTCATTAGTTGTCAAATGACCAAAATGCCCTCCATTCTAAATTTTACTCGAAAATTCTCCGAAACGGTAAAATATCAGAACATACCATATTCACAAATTAATTCCACGAATAACACAAGTATTACTCAAATCCAATAAAATGCTCCACAAAATGCGATAATCAAAATCGGGGCGTTACAACTCTCCCCCACTTTAGAAATTTTCGTCCTCGAAAATATCATCCGACTCAAACAACTTGGAATATGATTCTCGCCTCCCAATCTCGCAAATCTGACTGTTTCTAGTTGATCCTCCCAAACACCTTTACCAAGACAATCCCTTTGCCTCACAGTTGCTTCTTGTTCACCACTTTGAACCAGCAATGCCTTAGCAGTCAAATGCTTTCTCACTCATACACCATCCATCTGGATCGATGCAACTCCTCAGCTTAGACTCATGAACACATCATGCAATTTTCCCAAGGTGACAACGGTACAACAATCTAACATGCTATCTTTCCACGCTCCCGCTGCACCACTCTGGTACAAATTCGATAAGACACAGTGTGCTTCCGAGACCTCAAGCTTGACCAACACCAATTACCATCGTAACTCTCCAAAACACATCTTCCCGGGGGCTTCTTTCAATCTTTTCAGTCGCCTCTCGCACAATCTCATGTCCGATTACCACACTCTTGCCAGATACACATCAACACAAAAGAGTCATACATCTCATTCCGATTCATTTTGATCCGACACACAAGTTATCAACAAGTCCTCTACGTACTAGACAGTTCCCGTGTCTGCCCATCCACCTACGGATGCTAGATAAGGTTCAATTTCAGTACGGCACCCAAAACGTCTGCAAACTTTTCCAAATCTCAATGATGAATTCAGATACCTTATCTGACACAATGTTAGACGGTATCACATACTATTCCGAAATACGCAACAGTTGCATCAGGCTAACAGTCCCCGATGTTCACACTTCGACGTTCAACAAGTCTAATCCGCCTATACGACCGCGACCACTTCTCCCTCCATCTGTGGCCACCAAAACAACTTCTCCCAATTCAGTTACGTCTTCATGGTAGTTGAATGGATATTCCATTTATCTCAATACCCTCTTTCCAAGGTACTCTTATCCAAACCACACAATATGAATGTAACGCCCCGATTCTGAATTCCCATTAAATTGTTGAGTCTTTTAATTTATTTAATTGATGTTTATTTTAAATTGAGAAATTATATATTGCTATGTGGTGTTTTGCTTATTTTATCTATTTTTACCGATTCAGAGAGTTTTCGGGGAATTAGAGTAAAAAGGGCATTTTAGATATTTAGCACTTTAGTGTAAGAATTGATTGATAAGTGTTGGAAAGAATTTGAGAGGAAAGAAATAGAGATAGAAATAGAATAAGAGAGGAAAAAAGGAAGAAGATAGTAACATAAGAAGAAAAACAAGAGAAAGAGAAGAGAAAGTGGAGAGGAAAACCTAGAATCATCAAGGAGTCATTACCAAAGCTTGCAATCGATCGGTAAGGGTGTGAAACTCCATCATCTCTTTGATGTATATGATTGTATGTGTATGTGTGTGGATTTTGTAGAGTTCTACTCTTTTTCCACTTAGGTTAGAAGTTGGTTTTGGGAGTAGAATGAGGTTTTAATCGGTTAGAACTCGGATTAGACGATGTAGTTTAGTCGGGTGATGGTTGGGTTGTGCTACTGTGACTGGTTTGGATTTAATCGGTTGGTTGTGTGGAGTTTGGGCTTTGAGACAGCCATGGAAGTTCTGTCTTCGCAAGTTCGCCAGGCGAATGGCAGCGAAGCTTCGCCAGGCGAAGCCCAGCGAGCTGTAGCGAAGCAAGTCAGAAGCTAATACCCTGTATTCGCTGGCAAGTTCGCCAGGAGAGGTGAGTTGGCGAAGGTTCGCCAGGAGAGTGGGTAGCGAGCCTCAGCGAGTAATTCCAGAATTACTCCCAGTGGACTTCGCTGGGGAGTTCGCCAGGCGAAGGCCAGCAAGCATTCGCTGCGTGGCTTCGCCAGGCGAAGGTTGGCGAACCTGGCAGTGTTATTTGTTTTGCTTTTTGTTCATGGCATGATGTTTGGTTGATTCAATTATGATTAATGCCTATATGAATGATTGATGTGTGAACCGTTTCAACATGTTGTGCTGTGGGTGGCCGAAAGGCGTGAATCCTAGATTGTGGAGCCGATTGTGAATCTTAATCGTTTGATAATGTTGTGCGTTTGCTCGAATTAGATAGAAATGCATTGATGGATTAATAGGTATGTAAACCTTGTGTGAAATGGTGTATAATGTGAATGCATAATGAATATATGTGATGTATGTGATAAATGCAATGAGTATGTTTGTGAACATAGTATGCGTTTTTGTGATTGATCCCGTGGAGGATTTGTAGAACCTCGTATGATACGATGGTTATATTCGATTCCGTGGAGAATCGGTTGCATTGAGTGATTCCTTGGAGAATCGGTTGCATTGTGTGATTCCTCGGAGAATCGGTCATAACATGTAATCCCGTGGAGGATTGGTTAGAGTATTTGATTCCGTGGAGAATCTGCTGAGTACTTGATCCCGTGGAGGATCTGCTGAATATTCGATTCCGTGGAGAATCTGATGAATATTTGATTCCGTGGAGAATCTGCTGAGTACTTGATCCCGTGGAGGATCTGCTGAATACTCGATTCCTTAGGGAATTTGTTGAATGAGTCGGTACCGCATTTGCATCTGCATAGAGTCGTGTGTCGGTCTCTATGAGTTGCATGAGTCATCTGTGTATGATGCATTGGTTGTGTGAATATAACTGTGTATGTTTTATGTGACTGTTTGGAGAAAATATAGTGAATGTTCATGTGTATGTGTAGAGACATGATTATTTGTATATGCTTAATGTGGTGAGAACATAATTTGAGTATAACTTGTATAATTATGGAGTTATGTATATATACAATTTTATGCATTAACTGTTATGATGTTGTTTCTCACCCTTCTGCTGTTTTCTAATGCTCTATGAGGCATTGCAGAGTAGGAAGCTGGAGGTTCTTTTTGTGAAGCGATGTCTTCACTCTTTTTGGTCAATGGCTCTGATATGTAACATCTGGGTAGTTAGGAAGCCTTTGACTCTTTTGGAGTTACATTTGTTTTGATTCTTTTGTGATACATATGTGTATGTATCTGCTGTGGATATGTTGTAAAGCATGAATTAACTGATGGTTGTATATACTTTTATGAATGAGATCGATTCAATATTTGGATGTTTCCGCTTTATTCTAAATATTGAGATGTGGGTTACCCATTGTTGCATATCTATTTTGAGCAGGTATCGTATGTGTTTAATTTCATGATAATGTGATGCGCCTCTTTTATACCATGTTTTAATTAAACTCTGATGAAATAAATTTTCTAAGTGCCTAATTGATTTATTTAATTTATTTGGGGGTATAAAAAGGGGGTGTTACATTAAGTGGTATCAGAGCCAGTGTTGAGTCAGTCGTGTCTGTCTTGTTGTTGTGTTGGTTGAACGGTTGTTTAACCTTGTTGTTATTTTTGGGAATCCTCAGAATATGGCAGGTCGTAATGACAATGCTATGGCAGCGGCGTTAGAGGCTATGGCCAGAGCTGTGCAGGGTGCACCTATCGTGAATGCGAATGATGAGTTCAGGAAGAACCAACCACCGGTGTTTAAAGGGAGATTTGATCCGGATGGTGCTCAGATATGGTTAAAGGAAATTGAGAGAATTTTTAGGGTGATGGATTGTGCTGAAGGGAATAAGGTGAGACTAGGGACTCACATCCTGAGAGAAGAGGCCGATGACTGGTGGGTCAGCATGAGGCAAGTTCTTGAGGTCGACGACGAGGAGATTACGTGGGATTTATTTCGTGCTGAGTTTCTAAGGAAGTATTATCCCGAAAGTGTTAAAGGGAAGAGAGAAATGGAATTTCTGGAGTTGAAACAAGGTAATATGTCGGTGGTGGACTACACCGCTAAGTTTACTGAGTTAGTGAAGTTTCACCCTCACTATGATGCGGTTACGGCGGAATTTTCCAAATGTATCAAGTATGAGAATGGCTTGCGTCCGGAGATAAAGCAAGCAGTAGGTTATCAAAGGATAAGAAGATTTTCGGATTTGACCGAGTGCTGTAGGATTTATGAAGAAGACAGTAGAGCTCGTTCTACTCATTATAAGGGTTTGAGCGAGAGGAGAGGGAAGCAGCAAGTACGAAGCGGACCTTATGTGACGCCTGCTGAGAAGGGCAAACATAAGTGAAACTTTGATAGGAGACCCGGAGGAGGTTCCGGTGCGATCAAATGTTTTAAGTGTGGCGTGATGGGCCACAAGTCTTATGATTGTGGAAAGTTCAAGGCGAAGTGTTCCAACTGTGGACTCTTTGGTCATGATGCAGCAGAGTGTAGAAAGAATGCTGTGAAGTGTTTTAATTGTGGCGAGGTGGGTCACATTAGCCCGAATTGTACCAAACCGAAGCAAGCTCCGGCGGGCGGAAAAGTATTCGCATTAGCAGGTTCAGACGCCACTAATGCGGCAGATCGTTTGATTAAAGGTACATGCTTTATTAATGATATGCCTTTAGTTGCTATTATTGATACTGGAGCGACTCACTCGTTCATTTCTCTTGTGTGTGCTAAGCGGTTGGATTTGTGTATGGTTTCTTTGGGTAGTGGTATGGTTATTGGGACTCCCGCTTCGGGGTCGGTAACTACTTCTTTGGTGTGTGCAAGTTGTCCTTTGACCATGTATGGTAAGGACTTCGTTATGGATTTAGTGTGTTTGCCGTTGGAAGGTTTGGACGTAATCTTGGGTATGAATTGGTTGCAATTTAATAGAGTTCATTTGGATTGCTATCACAAGTTAGTAAGGTTTCCTTCTTTGGAAGATGGTGAAAACGAGAGTTTTCTTTCCACTAAAGAGTTGAAGAAACTTTTAGCGGACGAAGCTCAGTTGTTTGGTTTGTTTGCATCGTTGTCGGTGGAGAGCAAAGTTGAGCTCGACGTGTTTCCTGTGGTTTGTGAATTTCCCGAAGTGTTTCCGGAAGATGTTGCGGATGTGCCGCCAAAGAGAGAGGTTGAATTTTCTATTGATCTAGTTCAGGGTACTAGACCGATTTCGATGGCCCCGTATCGGATGTCGGCATCGGAGTTGGTGGAATTGAAGAAGCAGTTGAATGATTTGTTGGATAAGAGATTTGTAAGACCAAGTGTCTCTCCTTGGGGTGCGCCGGTATTGTTGGTAAAGAAGAAGGATGGTAGTATGCGATTGTGTATTGATTATCGGCAGTTGAATAAGGTAACAATTAAGAACAAGTATCCGCTTCCGAGAATCGATGATTTGATGGATCAATTGGTTGGAGCCCATGTTTTTAGTAAGATTGATTTAAGATCCGGTTATCACCAGATTCGGGTTAAGGAAGAAGATATTTCGAAGACGGCTTTTAGAACACGATATGGTCACTACGAGTATACGGTGATGCCATTCGGAGTTTCTAATGCGCCGGGTGTTTTCATGGAGTATATGAACCGTATCTTCCACGAGCAGTTGGATCGTTTTGTGGTGGTGTTTATCGATGACATTTTGATTTATTCCAAGTCTCGAGAGGAACACGAAGAACATTTAAGGATTGTGTTGCGGATTTTGAAAGAGAAGAAGTTGTACGCAAAGTTGTCTAAGTGTGAGTTTTGGTTGTCGGAGGTGAGTTTTCTTGGGCATATTATTTCCGGCAATGGTATTAGTGTGGATCCATCCAAGATCGATGCGGTAATGCAATGGGAGACTCCAAAATCGGTTACGGAAATTCGAAGCTTTTTGGGCTTGGCCGGTTACTACCGGAGGTTTATCGAAGGATTTTCAAGGTTAGCACTTCCGTTAACGCAGTTGACTTGTAAAGGAAAGGTTTTTATTTGGGATGTTAATTGTGAAGAGAGTTTCATGGAATTAAAGAGAAGGTTAACAACAGCGCCAGTTTTGATTTTGCCGAATCCTACGGAACCTTTTGTGGTTTATTGTGATGCTTCTTTGTCAGGATTGGGTGGTGTATTGATGCAAGATGGGAAGGTCGTGGCGTATGCTTCTAGGCAGTTGAGAGTGCATGAAAAGAATTACCCTACTCATGATTTGGAGTTAGCGGCCGTGGTGTTCGTTTTGAAAATTTGGAGGCACTATCTTTATGGTGCAAGATTTGAAGTTTTTAGCGATCACAAGAGTTTGAAGTATTTGTTTGATCAAAAGGAATTGAATATGAGGCAAAGGAGATGGCTAGAACTTTTGAAGGACTATGATTTTGGTTTAAATTATCATCCGGGTAAGGCGAATGTGGTAGCCGATGCCTTAAGTCGGAAGTCGTTGCACGTGTCTACTTTGATGGTTAGAGAGTGGGAACTCTTGGAGAACTTTAGAGATTTGAGTTTGGTTTGTGAGTTAACGCCGAGTAGTGTGAAACTTGGTATGTTGCATGTCACGAATGATTTCCTTACTACAGTGTGTGAAAAGCAAAAGTTGGATTTGAAATTTGTGGATTTGATGACGAATGGAAATGAAGATTTCAACGTTGATGAATTAGGAGTTTTGAGGTTTCGAGGTCGTATTTGTATTCCCGATGACGCGGATTTGAAAAAGATGATATTGGAAGAGGGACATCGGAGTAACTTAAGTATTCATCCGGGAGCGAATAAGATGTATCAGGATTTGAAGAAGATCTTTTGGTGGTCTGGATTGAAAAGCGATGTTGCTCGTTTTGTGTACTCGTGTTTGACTTGTCAGAAGTCTAAGGTGGAGCATCAGAAGCCTAGTGGATTGATGCAACCGTTGGATATTCCGGAATGGAAATGGGATAGTATATCGATGGATTTTGTTACGGGATTGCCGAATACACAAAGAGGACATAATGCTATTTGGGTGATTGTTGATAGGCTTACTAAATCGGCTCACTTTATTCCGATTGATATTACTTATTCTTTGGAAAGGTTGGCCGAGATTTATGTTGGCACTATTATGAAGCTTCATGGAGTTCCTAAGAGTATTGTGTCGGATAGAGATCCTAGATTTACTTCAAGATTTTGGGAGAGTTTGCAAGGTGCCTTGGGTTCTAAGTTGAGATTGAGTTCGGCATATCATCCGCAAACGGATGGTCAAACCGAGAGGACGATTCAATCGTTAGAAGATCTGTTGCGTGCTTGTGTGCTTGAACAAGGTGGTGCGTGGGACGGTTATTTAGCGTTGATTGAGTTCACCTATAATAACAGTTTCCATTCGAGTATCGGTATGGCGCCATTTGAGGCTTTATATGGACGGAGATGTCGAACACCTCTGTGTTGGCATGAGACGGGTGAAAGGTCGGTAGTTGGTCCTGAAATGGTACAGCAAACGACGGAAAAGGTGAAATTTATTCGGGAAAAGATGAGAGCTTCTCAGAATAGACAGAAAAGTTATCATGATAAAAGGAGAAAGGATCTCGAGTTTCAAGAGGGCGACCATGTGTTTTTGAGAGTTACACCGGTTACGGGCGTGGGTCGTGCTTTGAAGTCGAGAAAGTTGACTTCTCGTTTTATTGGTCCGTATCAGATTGTCGCACGAGTTGGTGCTGTGGCTTATCGTGTGGCGTTGCCTCCGAATCTTTCGAATTTGCATGATGTATTCCATGTCTCGCAACTTCGGAAGTATGTTCCGGATCCGTCACATGTTATTCCAATGGATGAAGTGGAAGTAAGAGATAACCTTACAGTTGAAGTTTTACCGGTTAGTATTTTGGACCGTGAAGTTAAGAAACTAAGAGGCAAGGATATTGCGCTTGTGAAAGTGTCCTGGGGAGGTGCCGCGGAAGGCAACATGACTTGGGAATTGGAGAGCAAGATGCGAGAATCGCATCCAGAGTTGTTTGAATCAGGTGATATTTTCGAGGACGAAAATTTCTAAAGTGGGGGAGAGTTGTAACGCCCCGATTCTGAATTCCCATTAAATTGTTGAGTCTTTTAATTTATTTAATTGATGTTTATTTTAAATTGAGAAATTATATATTGCTATGTGGTGTTTTGCTTATTTTATCTATCTTTACCGATTCAGAGAGTTTTCGGGGAATTAGAGTAAAAAGGGCATTTTAGACATTTAGCACTTTAGTGTAAGAATTGATTGATAAGTGTTGGAAAGAATTTGAGAGGAAAGAAATATAGATAGAAATATAATAAGAGAGGAAAAAAGGAAGAAGATAGTAACATAAGAAGAAAAACAAGAGAAAGAGAAGAGAAAGTGGAGAGGAAAACCTAGAATCATCAAGGAGTCATTACCAAAGCTTGCAATCGATCGGTAAGGGTGTGAAACTCCATCATCTCTTTGATGTATATGATTGTATGTGTATGTGTGTGGATTTTGTAGAGTTCTACTCTTTTTCCACTTAGGTTAGAAGTTGGTTTTGGGAGTAGAATGAGGTTTTAATCGGTTAGAACTCGGATTAGACGATGTAGTTTAGTCGGGTGATGGTTGGGTTGTGCTACTATGACTGGTTTGGATTTAATCGGTTGGTTGTGTGGAGTTTGGGCTTTGAGACAGCCATGGAAGTTCTGTCTTCGCAAGTTCGCCAGGCGAATGGCAGCGAAGCTTCGCCAGGCGAAGCCCAGCGAGCTGTAGCGAAGCAAGTCAGAAGCTAATACCCTGTATTCGCTGGCAAGTTCGCCAGGCGAGGTGAGTTGGCGAAGGTTCGCCAGGCGAGTGGGTAGCGAGCCTCAGCGAGTAATTCCAGAATTACTCCCAGTGGACTTCGCTGGGGAGTTCGCCAGGCGAAGGCCAGCGAGCATTCGCTGCGTGGCTTCGCCAGGCGAAGGTTGGCGAACCTGGCAGTGTTATTTGTTTTGCTTTTTGTTCATGGCATGATGTTTGGTTGATTCAATTATGATTAATGCCTATATGAATGATTGATGTGTGAACCGTTTCAACATGTTGTGCTGTGGGTGGCCGAAAGGCGTGAATCCTAGATTGTGGAGCCGATTGTGAATCTTAATCGTTTGATAATGTTGTGCGTTTGCTCGAATTAGATAGAAATGCATTGATGGATTAATAGGTATGTAAACCTTGTGTGAAATGGTGTATAATGTGAATGCATAATGAATATATGTGATGTATGTGATAAATGCAATGAGTATGTTTGTGAACATAGTATGCGTTTTTGTGATTGATCCCGTGGAGGATTTGTAGAACCTCGTATGATACGATGGTTATATTCGATTCCGTGGAGAATCGGTTGCATTGAGTGATTCCTTGGAGAATCGGTTGCATTGTGTGATTCCTCGGAGAATCGGTCATAACATGTAATCCCGTGGAGGATTGGTTAGAGTATTTGATTCCGTGGAGAATCTGCTGAGTACTTGATCCCGTGGAGGATCTGCTGAATATTCGATTCCGTGGAGAATCTGATGAATATTTGATTCCGTGGAGAATCTGCTGAGTACTTGATCCCGTGGAGGATCTGCTGAATACTCGATTCCTTAGGGAATTTGTGGAATGAGTCGGTACCGCATTTGCATCTGCATAGAGTCGTGTGTCGGTCTCTATGAGTTGCATGAGTCATCTGTGTATGATGCATTGGTTGTGTGAATATAACTGTGTATGTTTTATGTGACTGTTTGGAGAAAATATAGTGAATGTTCATGTGTATGTGTAGAGACATGATTATTTGTATATGCTTAATGTGGTGAGAACATAATTTGAGTATAACTTGTATAATTATGGAGTTATGTATATATACAATTTTATGCATTAACTGTTATGATGTTGTTTCTCACCCTTCTGCTGTTTTCTAATGCTCTATGAGGCATTGCAGAGTAGGAAGCTGGAGGTTCTTTTTGTGAAGCGATGTCTTCACTCTTTTTGGTCAATGGCTCTGATATGTAACATCTGGGTAGTTAGGAAGCCTTTGACTCTTTTGGAGTTACATTTGTTTTGATTCTTTTGTGATACATATGTGTATGTATCTGCTGTGGATATGTTGTAAAGCATGAATTAACTGATGGTTGTATATACTTTTATGAATGAGATCGATTCAATATTTGGATGTTTCCGCTTTATTCTAAATATTGAGATGTGGGTTACCCATTGTTGCATATCTATTTTGAGCAGGTATCGTATGTGTTTAATTTCATGATAATGTGATGCGCCTCTTTTATACCATGTTTTAATTAAACTCTGATGAAATAAATTTTCTAAGTGCCTAATTGATTTATTTAATTTATTTGGGGGTATAAAAAGGGGGTGTTACAATGAACACATAAACTCTACCGCAACATCTCGTGTCATCATTCCCATAAATCCGAAATTCAGCTTGTCGACTTTAACTCATTGAACTCAATCAATCTATCAACTCCAATTAGAATTTCAACCTCTTTGAATCTCATCGAGAGTACTAATCATCAGTCTCATCATGCAAGGCTCAACTCCAAACGAAGTTTCTATCATTTCCTCTACATCATATTCAATTTTCTCAAACAAAATAAATACCTTAAGCTCTTAAGATCGTTAACCATCTCAAATCTCAACTAACAATTGAGGTCTCCCTAACTACGGTACAAACACACAACAACAACCAACTCTAAGTCACTTGTCAGAAAATACCTCTTTGCACTTTTAATTGCCTTAAAGCATATCCAAAACTTGCCGACGTTGCATTAAACATATTTCCCAATCATATCACCAAAGCATCACAAAACACAATGAACAGTTCTGTCGGACTCGGCAAAACCAACACACAAGCTGTTGACAGCTTCACCAAAACTCTTTAAACTTTCTTCACTGTAGTACATCACCGCTTCTTCTCTAACACTGATAACTCAAATTCCCAATATACCACATGACCCCCTATAATCTTCTAATACACCAAAACATCGTTGGTTACACAACCACCGACTCACTCATCTGAGTATGGAAAATCTTATGTCACACAGGCATTCACTTCGTAAGTCATGGCGGAAATACGAACTGCACCCTCTACAACATCCAACATATTCCATTAACGAATAACTTAATTCCACGTCACTACTTTCTCATCATATAGAGCACTGCAATGATTCCCAACGCTTCTAACCTCGCGTCATTCTGAATTACGGTTCTCCCGTCACTACAAAATCACGAAAACAACATCCTCCACTTAGAAGGTTATTCCATACATCTTCAACTTCTTGAAATTGTTGAAGGCCTAACCATATCAATCTTGTATCCCATATCTTATTCCTTTTGATAATTACCAAAAGTCACCATCTACTCTTATATACTTGACCTCACAGTCTGTTGCCGTAGCACCCACACCAAACGCGAGTCTCAACTACTTAATCAATTTAATTCTTTGACTATCCAAACACACATATGACATGGAGCTCTCAATATCAAACCAGTCCTCATCAAATAAGTCATTCCCCACTTTATTCCACATCCTAGCTCTGTATCACTTATCTTGTCAGGATAACTTTCAGACATTCATAACAAAACGGCAAACTGCCAACCCCTTACTTTCATTAGTGCTCAAAATCCTCATCAAAGTTTAACACTCTAACATTGTCCTGCGTCGACTTCTCAGAACACTCCTTAAGAATTTGGCTTCACTCTGAACAATTCACCACACACACCACCTAAGCTCGCAAGACACGTTTATTCCATCCAACACAACTTCCCAACTACTATCAACAAGAGATTAAGGGTGATCAGTTCCTCAATTTGTCAATAGATAGCCGAAAATCATGGTGGAGTATAAACCCGTCTTTACCAAACTATAATAGTGTTTCAAACCACGCACTGAGCTACAACTCTGCACTTGCAGCATCCTGGAGAATCACCAGCTCCTGCCCCACTTCGATCATTCCCACTTCTACAGACAAGGTTAACAACGGACATGTATCGACAGTGTTTTCACACACATGTCGCATACAATGGAACAACCAATCAACACAACTTGGCCGGACGGACCGACCTACTCTGATACCACTAATGTAACACCCCTTTCTAAACCCCGCAATTAATGAAAATAATCAGAGTATGATTAGCATGCATTCATTCAAGGGTGTCACACTTAAATTTCAAAACACCTGCCATGTTCATTAACACAACAATAAAAGATCATGTTTTACAATTCTTTTCACTTTGCATGAAACAGCGGATTCAATTCAAACAGATATTTTCATAAAAGGAATATTCGTTTTGATCACATGATTCAACCATAATCGGGCACTAAGGCCAATTTCTCATAGCTTCAATAAATATGAAAACACAACACATTTCTATAAAATGTAACCAAGCGATCCCAGTGTTACATGACCAGAGCATGACTCGACCCAACTTAATTAAATCACTAAACAGCTAGACCGATGGCAACCTCGCACCACAAGCAACTCTACTCTGGATACCTGCACGATGTCATATAGGACATCATTCCAGCAGAAGGGTGAGAAATATTATCATAAAATCAATGCATATAATTATGTGCATAAACATTCATAAAATACATAAATGCCACATTTCTCACCACTTTACATAATCACTTCTCACATGCTTCCCCATTTATATATTTATATAACGAACATGATTAACTATCGAACATGTTATCATGCACATATCCATGGTTCTTATTATTCCACATTTTCATACACATAAGCACGTTGTATACATCAATTACATGGTCATAACTTATCCAAAACATTATAGTCATGCACATAGCATACTTTCATACAACATTTCCAATTATGCAAGTCATGTACATACACGTAAGCACAACTCCAATCAACAATCCTATCTATGACATATGGCTCACGTAAAGCCCATCAATTCCACCAATTCCCCGTTCGGGATTGTGGGTATATCACTCATACCCCACCAGGAACAACACATAGTCATTCTACCCCGGTGATCACTCTGCTGGGAACGACATCTTGTCATTCCACCCCAGTATACATGAGCCTTACACGCATTCATTATTTCAATATCAACAACATGAATCACTAAGCAATGCACATATATATACATAATATATTTTCATGCATTCTTCACTTACAATTGCACATAAACAACACTGCATTACAACATTTATCAAGCAATGCATACAATATGTTTATTTCAACCCCGATTCACATAAACGTCAACATATACATATAGCCACACATATACATATATCATTTAGCATATTCAACCATGCCATTCATCATAATTCATATCAGCCCACATAAACATACACATATTATGTTTATTTTCCATGCTCCACGGCAATGATGATAAATGCAACTCATAGAGACCGACTCACGACTCCATGCAGATGCAAATGCGGTACCGACTCATTTCAACAGATTCTCTAAGGAATCGAGTATTCAGCAGATCCTCCACGGGATCAAGTACTCAGCAGATTCTCCACGGAATCAAATATTCATCAGATTCTCCACGGAATCGAATATTCAGCAGATCCTCCACGGGATCAAGTACTCAGCAGATTCTCCACGGAATCAAATACTCTAGCCAATCCTCCACGGGATTACATGTTATGACCGATTCTCCGAGGAATCACACAATGCAACCGATTCTCCAAGGAATCACACAATGCAACCGATTCTCCAAGGAATCTAATATAACCATCGTATCATACGAGGTTCTGCAAATCCTCCGAGGGATCAATCAACACAAAAATGCATACTATGTTCACAAACATACTCATTGCATTTATCACATACATCGCATATATCTATCATGCATTCACATTATGCACCATTCCACACATGGTTTACACACATATCAGCCTATCAATGCGTTTCTATTCAATTCGAACAAATACACAAGATTATCAAATATTCAAGATTCACCATTTACTCTACAATCTAGGATTCACGCCTTTCGGCCACCCACAGCACGACATGTCAAAATAGTTCACACATCAATCATTCATGTAGGCATTAATCATAATTGAATCGACCAAACATCATGCTATGAACAAACAGCAAAACAAAATAACACTGCCAGGTTCGCCAACCTTCGCCTGGCAAAGCCACGCAGCGAATGCTCGCTGGCCTTCGCCTGGCGAACTCCCCAGCGAAGTCCACTGGGAGTAATTCTGGAATTACTCGCTGAGGCTCGCTACCCACTCGCCTGGCGAACCTTCGCCAACTCACCTCGCCTGGCGAACTTTCCAGCGAATACAGGGTATTAGCTTCTGACTTGCTTCGCTACAGCTCGCTGGGCTTCGCCTGGCGAAGCTTCGCTGCCTTTCGCCTGGCGAACTTGCGAAGACAGAACTTCCATGGCTGCCTCAAAGCCCAAACTCCACACAACCAACCGATTAAAAGCCAACTCGCTCCAAAAAGTTCAACACCACGATACCCGACTTAAATATGACATCTATACTCGACTCTATCCGATTAAAACATCATTTTACCGATTAAATCATTTTCGACCTAGAATTGAAAGGCATAGATTTCACCCGAACCATCCACATAACACATCCATAATCATACACATGGATTGGATAATAATGTTTCTCACCCTTACCTTGATTCAATCGAAGCTTTGGGCTGCTCTTGATGATTTCCACACTTTTCTTCTTCTTCTTCTTCTCTTTTCTCCTCCTTTTCCTTCTTTCTCTTTTTCTTTCCTTTTTCTTTCCCTTACCACTCTTTTTCCTTTTCTTTCTATTTCTATCCTTTATATTTCTTTTTCTCATTCATTAGTTGTCAAATGACCAAAATGCCCTCCATTCTAAATTTTACTCGAAAATTCTCCGAAACGGTAAAATATCAGAACATACCATATTCACAAATTAATTCCACGAATAACACAAGTATTACTCAAATCCAATAAAATGCTCCACAAAATGCGATAATCAAAGTCGGGGCGTTACACACACTACCAAAAGGATGACGGAGCAAACTCACATTGGCTACTACCACCAAAAGGAAAATAGAATAAAACACTCGCACAATCTTGCACCAACGAGATGACAGACACATCACCAAAAGGATGACGGAGCGAACTCACACCGGCTACTACCACAAAAAGGGAGATTGAGAAAAACACTCGCACAATCTAACACCGACGAGATGATAGAACCCCCACCCAAAGGATGACGGAGCAAACCCACATCTGCCACTACCATTAAAAGGATGATAGAGCAAAACACACTCGTACAATCTGGCATCAACGAGATGACACACCTACCACGAAAAGGATGATGGAAAGAACCCACATCGGCTACTGCCACCAAAAGGATAATAAAGCAAAACACTCACACAATTTGGCTTCAACGAGATGACAGACTCACCACCAAAAGGATGATAGAGCAAACATACACCGGCTACTACCACCAATAGTATGATAGATCAAAATACTCACACAGTCTGACATCGACAAGATGACAGACCCACCAACAAAAGGATGACAGAGCAAACGCATGCCGCCTACTACCACCAAAAGGATGGTAGAGAAAAACACTCGCACAATTTGACATTCATGAATTGACAACCCACCACCAACAGGATGATGAAGCAAACTCACACCGGCTACTACCACCAAAAGGATAATAGAATAAAACGCTCGCACAATCTGGCACCAACGAGATGACAGACACACCACCAAAAGGATGACGGAGCAAACTCAAACCGGCTACTACCACCGAAAGGAAAATAGAATAAAACAGTCGCACAATCTGGCACCAAAGAGAAGACAGACACACCACCAAAAGGACGACGGAGCAAACTCATACCGGCTACTACCACCAAAAGGGCGATTGAGAAAAACACTCGCACAATCTGACACCGACGAGATGACAGAACCCCGACCAAAAGGATGACTGAGCAAACCCACATCTGCTACTACCACTAAAAGAATGATAGAGCAAAACACACACGCATAATCTGGCATCAACGAGATGACACACCCACCACCAAAAGGATGATGGAGGAAACCCACACCGGCTACTGCCACCAAAAGGATAATGAAGCAAAACACTCACACAATTTGGCTTCAACGAGATGACAGACTCACCACCAAAAGGATGATAGAGCCAACCTACACCGGCTACTACCACCAAAAGTATGATAGAGCAAAATACTCACACAGTTTGACATCGACAAGATGACAGGCCCATCACCAAAAGGATGACAGAGCAAACTCACGCCGCCTACTACCACCAAAAGGATGGTAGAGCAAAACATTCGCACAATTTGACATTCACGAGTTGACAGACCCACCACCAAAAGGATGACGAAGAAAACTCACACCGGCTACTACCACCAAAAGGATAATAGAATAAAACGCTCGCACAATCTGGCACCAACGAGATGACAAACACACCACCCAAAGGATGACGGAGCAAACCCACATCTGCCACTACCATTAAAAGGATGATAGAGCAAAACACACTCGTACAATCTGGCATCAACGAGATGACACAACTACCACGAAAAGGATGATGGAGCGAACCCACATCGGCTACTGCCACCAAAAGGATAATAAAGCAAAACACTCACACAATTTGGCTTCAACGAGATGACAGACTCACCACCAAAAGGATGATAGAGCAAACATACACCGGCTACTACCACCAATAGTATGATAGATCAAAATACTCACACAGTCTGACATCGACAAGATGACAGACCCACCAACAAAAGGATGACAGAGCAAACGCATGCCGCCTACTACCACCAAAAGGATGGTAGAGAAAAACACTCGCACAATTTGACATTCACGAATTGACAACCCACCACCAACAGGATGATGAAGCAAACTCACACCGGCTACTACCACCAAAAGGATGAAGGAGCAAACCTACACCGTCTACTACCACCAACAGGATGATAGAGCAAAATACTCACACAATTTGACATCGACAAGATGACAGACCCACCACCAAAAGGATGACAGAACAAACTCACGCCGCCTACTACCACCAAAAGGATGGTAGAGCAAAACACTCGCACAATTTGACATTCACGAATTGACAACCCACCACCAAAAGAACGATGAAGCAAACTCACACCGGCTACTACCACCAAAAGAAAAATAGAATAAAACACTCGCACAATCTGGCACCAACGAGATGACAGACACACCAACAAAAGGATGACGGAGCAAACTCACCCCGGCTACTACCACCAAAAGGGAGATTGAGAAAAACACTCGCACAATCTAACACCGACGAGATGACAGAACCCCCACCAAAAGGATGACGGAGCAAACCCACATCTGCCACTACCATTAAAAGGATGATAGAGCAAAACACACTGGCACAATCTGGCATCAACAAGATGACACACCCACCAGCAAAAGGATGATGCAGCAAACCCACACCGGCTACTGCCACCAAAAGGATAATAAAGCAAAACACTCACACAATTTGGCTTCAACGAGATGACAGACTCACCACCAAAAGGATGATAGAGCAAACCTACACCGGCTACTACCACCAAAAGTATGATAGAGCAAAATACTCACACAGTCTGACATCGACAAGATGACAGACCCATCACCAAAACGATGACAGAGCAAACTCACGCCGCCTACTACCACCAAAAGGATGGTAGAGCAAAACATTCGCACAATTTGACATTCACGAGTTGACAGACCCACCACCAAAAGGATGACGAAGAAAACTCACACCGGCTACTACCACCAAAAGGATAATAGAATAAAACGCTCGCACAATCTGGCACCAACGAGATGACAGACACACCACCAAAAGGATGACGGAGCAAACTCAAACCGGCTACTACCACCGAAAGGAAAATAGAAAAAAACACTCGCACAATCTGGCACCAAAGAGATGACAGACACACCACCAAAAGGACGACGGAGCAAACTCACACAGGCTACTACCACCAAAAGGGCGATTGAAAAAAACACTCGCACAATCTGACACCAACGAGATGACAGAACCCCGACCAAAAGGATGACGAAGCAAAGCCACATCTGCTACTACCACTAAAAGGATGATAGAGCAAAACACACTCGCACAATCTGACATTAACGAGATGACACACCCACCAGCAAAAGGATGATGGAGCGAACCCACACCGGCTACTGCCACCAAAAGGATAATAAAGAAAAACACTCGCACAATTTGGCTTCAACATGATGACAGACTCGCCACCAAAAGGATGAAGGAGCAAACCTACACCGTCTACTACCACCAACAGGATGATAGAGCAAAATACTCACACAATTTGACATCGACAAGATGACAGACCCACCACCAAAAGGATGACAGAACAAACTCACGCCGCCTACTACCACCAAAAGGATGGTAGAGCAAAACACTCGCACAATTTGACATTCACGAATTGACAACCCACCACCAAAAGAACGATGAAGCAAACTCACACCGGCTACTACCACCAAAAGAAAAATAGAATAAAACACTCGCACAATCTGGCAACAACGAGATGACAGACACACCAACAAAAGGATGACGGAGCAAACTCACCCCGGCTACTACCACCAAAAGGGAGATTGAGAAAAACACTCGCACAATCTAACACCGACGAGATGACAAAACCCCCACCAAAAGGATGACGGAGCAAACCCACATCTGCCACTACCATTAAAAGGATGATAGAGCAAAACACACTGGCACAATCTGGCATCAACAAGATGACACACCCACCAGCAAAAGGATGATGCAGCAAACCCACACCGGCTACTGCCACCAAAAGGATAATAAAGCAAAACACTCACACAATTTGGCTTCAACGAGATGACAGACTCACCACCAAAAGGATGATAGAGCAAACCTACACCGGCTACTACCACCAAAAGTATGATAGAGCAAAATACTCACACAGTCTGACATCGACAAGATGACAGACCCATCACCAAAAGGATGACAGAGCAAACTCACGCCGCCTACTACCACCAAAAGGATGGTAGAGCAAAACACTCGCACAATTTGACATTCACGAGTTGACAGACCCACCACCAAAAGGATGACGAAGAAAACTCACACCGGCTACTACCACCAAAAGGATAATAGAATAAAACGCTCGCACAATCTGGCACCAACGAGATGACAGACACACCACCAAAAGGATGACGGAGCAAACTCAAACCGGCTACTACCACCGAAAGGAAAATAGAAAAAAACACTCGCACAATCTGGCACCAAAGAGATGACAGACACACCACCAAAAGGACGACGGAGCAAACTCACACAGGCTACTACCACCAAAAGGGCGATTGAGAAAAACACTCGCACAATCTGACACCAACGAGATGACAGAACCCCGACCAAAAGGATGACGAAGCAAAGCCACATCTGCTACTACCACTAAAAGGATGATAGAGCAAAACACACTCGCACAATCTGACATTAACGAGATGACACACCCACCAGCAAAAGGATGATGGAGCGAACCCACACCGGCTACTGCCACCAAAAGGATAATAAAGAAAAACACTCGCACAATTTGGCTTCAACATGATGACAGACTCGCCACCAAAAGGATGAAGGAGCAAACCTACACCGTCTACTACCACCAACAGGATGATAGAGCAAAATACTCACACAATTTGACATCGACAAGATGACAGACCCACCACCAAAAGGATGACAGAACAAACTCACGCCGCCTACTACCACCAAAATGATGGTAGAGCAAAACACTCGCACAATTTGACATTCACGAATTGACAACCCACCACCAAAAGAATGATGAAGCAAACTCACACCGGCTACTACCACCAAAAGAAAAATAGAATAAAACACTCGCACAATCTGGCACCAACGAGATGACAGACACACCAACAAAAGGATGACGGAGCAAACTCACCCCGGCTACTACCACCAAAAGGGAGATTGAGAAAAACACTCGCACAATCTAACACCGACGATATGACAGAACCCCCAACAAAAGGATGACGGAGCAAACCCACATCTGCCACTACCATTAAAAGGATGATAGAGCAAAACACACTGGCACAATCTGGCATCAACAAGATGACACACCCACCAGCAAAAGGATGATGGAGCAAACCCACACCGGCTACTGCCACCAAAAGGATAATAAAGCAAAACACTCACACAATTTGGCTTCAACGAGATGACAGACTCACCACCAAAAGGATGATAGAGCAAACCTACACCGGCTACTACCACCAAAAGTATGATAGAGCCAAATACTCACACAGTCTGACATCGACAAGATGACAGACCCATCACCAAAAGGATGATAGAGCAAACTCACGCCGCCTACTACCACCAAAAGGATGGTAGAGCAAAACACTCGCACAATTTGACATTCACGAGTTGACAGACCCACCACCAAAAGGATGACGAAGCAAACTCACACCGGCTACTACCACCAAAAGGATAATAGAATAAAACGCTCGCACAATCTGGTACCAACGAGATGACAAACACACCACCAAAAGGACGATGGAGCAAACTCACACCGGCTACTACCACCAAAAGGGCGATTGAGAAAAACACTCGCACAATCTGACACCAACGAGATGACAGAACCCCGACCAAAAGGATGACGGAGCAAACCCACATCTGCTACTACCACTAAAAGGATGATAGAGCAAAACACACTCGCACAATCTGACATTAACGAGATGACACACCCACCAGCAAAAGGATGATGGAGCGAACCCACACCGGCTACTGCCACCAAAAGGATAATAAAGAAAAACACTCGCACAATTTGGCTTCAACATGATGACAGACTCACCACCAAAAGGATGAAGGAGCAAACCTACACCGTCTACTACCACCAACAGGATGATAGAGCAAAATACTCAAACAATTTGACATCGACAAGATGACAGACCCACCCCCAAAAGGATGACAGAGCAAACTCACGCCGCCTACTACCACCAAAAGGATGGTAGAGCAAAACACTCGCACAATTTGACATTCACAAATTGACAACCCACCACCAAAAGGATGATGAAGCAAACTCACACCGGCTACTACCACCAAAAGGAAAATAGAATAAAACACTCGCACAATCTGGCACCAACGAGATGACAGACACACCAACAAAAGGATGACAGAGCAAACTCACCCCGGCTACTACCACCAAAAGGGAGATTGAGAAAAACACTCGCACAATCTAACACCGACGAGATGACAGAACCCCCACCAAAAGGATGACGGAGCAAACCCACATCTGCCACTACCATTAAAAGGATGATAGAGCAAAACACACTCGCACAATCTGGCATCAACGAGATGACACACCCACCAGCAAAAGGATGATGGAGCGAACCCACATCGGCTACTGCCACCAAAAGGATAATAAAGAAAAACACTCACACAATTTGGCTTCAACGAGATGACAAACTCACCACCAAAAGGATGATAGATCAAACCTACACCGGCTACTACCACCAAAAGTATGATAGAGCAAAATACTCACACAGTCTGACATCGACAAGATGACAGACCCATCACCAAAAGGATGACAGAGCAAACTCACGCCGCCTACTACCACCAAAAGGATGGTAGAGCAAAACACTCGCACAATTTGACATTCACGAGTTGACAGGCCCACCACCAAAAGGATGACGAAGCAAACTCACACCGGCTACTACCACCAAAAGGATAATAGAATAAAACGCTCGCACAATCTGGCACCAACGAGATGACAGACACACACCCAAAAGGATGATGGAGCAAACTCAAACCGGCTACTACCACCGAAAGGAAAATAGAATAAAACACTCACACAATCTGGAACCAAAGAGATGACAGACACACCACCAAAAGGACGACGGAGCAAACTCACACCGGCTACTACCACCAAAAGGGCGATTGAGAAAAACACTCGCACAATCTGACACCGACGAGATGACAGAACCCTGACCAAAAGGATGACGAAGCAAACCCACATTTGCTACTACCACTAAAAGGATGAAAGAGCAAAACACACTCGCACAATCTGACATCAATGAGATGACACACCCACCAGCAAAAGGATGATGGAGCGAACCCACACCGGCTACTGCCACCAAAAGGATAATAAAGAAAAACACTCGCACAATTTGGCTTCAACATGATGACAGACTCACCACTAAAAGGATGAAGGAGCAAACCTACACCGTCTACTACCACGAACAGGATGATAGAGCAAAATACTCACACAATTTGACATCGACAAGATGACAGACCCACCACCAAAAGGATGACAGAGCAAACTCACGCCGCCTACTACCACCAAAAGGATGGTAGAGCAAAACACTCGCACAATTTGACATTCACGAATTGACAACCCACCACCAAAAGGATGATGAAGCAAACTCACACCGACTACTACCACCAAAAGGAAAATAGAATAAAACACTCGCACAATCTGGCACCAACGAGATGACAGACACACCAACAAAAGGATGACGGAGCGAACTCACCCCGGCTACTACCACCAAAAGGGAGATTGAGAAAAACACTCGCACAATCTAACACCGACGAGATGACAGAACCCCCACCAAAAGGATGACAGAGCAAACCCACATCTACCACTACCATTAAAAGGATGATAGAGCAAACCACACTCGCACAATCTGGCATCAACGAGATGACACACCCACCAGCAAAAGGATGTTGGAGCGAACCCACACCGGCTACTGCCACCAAAAGGATAATAAAGCAAAACACTCACACAATTTGGTTTCAACGAGATGACAGACTCACCACCAAAAGGATGATAGAGCAAACCTACACCGGCTACTACCACCAAAAGTATGATAGAGCAAAATACTCACACAATTTGACATCGACAAAATGACAGACCCACCACCAAAAGGATGACAGAGCAAACTCACGCCGCCTACTACCACCAAAAGGATGGTAAAGCAAAACACTCGAACAATTTGACATTCACGAGTTGACAACCCACCACCAAAAGGATGATGAAGCAAACTCAAACTCGCTACTACCACCAAAAGGATAATAAAATAAAACGCTCGCACAATCTGGCACCAACGAGATGACAGACACACCACCAAAAGGATGACAGAGCAAACTCACACCGGCTACTACCACCAAAAGGAAAATAGAATAAAACACTCGCACAATCTGGCACCAAAGAGATGACAGACACACCACCAAAAGAACGACGGAGCAAACTCACACCGGCTACTACCACCAAAAGGGATATTGAGAAAAACACTCGCACAATCTGACACCGACGAGATGACAGAACCCCGACCAAAAGGATGACGGAGCAAACCCACATCTGCTATTACCACTAAAAGGATGATAGAGCAAAACACACTCGCACAATCTTACATCAACGAGATGACACACCCACCACCAAAAGGATGATGGAGCGAACCCACACCGGCTACTGCCACCAAAAGGATAATAAAGAAAAACACTCGCACAATTTGGCTTCAACATGATGACAGACTCACCACCAAAAGGATGAAGGAGAAAACCTACACCGTCTACTACCACCAACAGGATGATATAGCAAAATACTCATACAATTTGACATCGACAAGATGACAGACCCACCACCAAAAGGATGACAGAGCAAACTCACGCCGCCTACTACCACCAAAAGGATGGTAGAGCAAAACACTCGCACAATTTGACATTCACGAGTTGACAGACCCACCACCAAAAGGATGAAGAAGCAAACTCACACCGGCTACTACCACCAAAAGGATAATAGAGTAAAACGCTCGCACAATCTGGCACCAACGAGATGACAGACACACCACCAAAAGGATGACGGAGCAAACTCACACAGGCTACTACCACCAAAAGGAAAATAGAATAAAACACTCGCACAATCTGGCACCAAAGAGATGACAGACATACCACCAAAAGGAAGACAGAGCAAACTCACACCGGCTACTACCACCAAAAGGGAGATTGAGAAAAACACTCGCACAATCTGACACCGACGAGATGACAAAACCCTGACCAAAAGGATGACGGAGCAAACCCACATCTGCTACTACCACTAAACGGATGATAGAGCAAAACACACTCGCACAATCTGACATAAATAGATGACACACCCACCACCAAAAGGATGATGGAGCGAACCCACACCGGCTACTACCACCAAAAGGATAATAAAGCAAAACACTCACACAATTTGGCTTCAACGAGATGACAGACTCACCACCAAAAGGATGATAGAGCAAACCTACACCGGCTACTACCACTAAAAGTATGATATAGCAAAATACTCACACAGTCTGACATCGACAAGATGACAGACCCACCACCAAAAGGATGACAGAGCAAACTCATGCCGCCTACTACCACCAAAAGGATGGTAGAGCAAAACACTCGCACAATTTGACATTCACGAGTTGACAGACCCACCACCAAAAGGATGAAGAAGCAAACTCACACCGGCTACTACCACCAAAAGGATAATAGAGTAAAACGCTCGCACAATCTGGCACCAACGAGATGACAGACACACCACCAAAAGGATGACAGAGCAAACTCACACAGGCTACTACCACCAAAAGGAAAATAGAATAAAACACTCGCACAATCTGGCACCAAAGAGATGACAGACATACCACCAAAAGGAAGACAAAGCAAACTCACACCGGCTACTACCACCAAAAGGGAGATTGAGAAAAACACTCGCACAATCTGACACCGACGAGATGACAAAACCCTGACCAAAAGGATGACGGAGCAAACCCACATCTGCTACTACCACTAAACGGATGATAGAGCAAAACACACTCGCACAATCTGACATCAATGAGATGACACACCCACCACCAAAAGGATGATGGAGCGAACCCACACCGGCTACTACCACCAAAAGGATAATAAAGCAAAACACTCACACAATTTGGCTTCAACGAGATGACAGACTCACCACCAAAAGGATGATAGAGCAAACCTACACCGGCTACTACCACTAAAAGTATGATAGAGAAAAATACTCACACAGTCTGACATCGACAAGATGACAGACCCACCACCAAAAGGATGACAGAGCAAACTCACGCCGCCTACTACCACCAAAAGGATGGTAGAGCAAAACACTCGCACAATTTGGCATTCACGAGTTGACAACCCACCACCAAAAGGATGATGAGGCAAACTCACACCGGCTACTACCACCAAAAGGATAATAGAATAAAACGCTCGCACAATCTGGCACCAACGAGATGACAGACACACCACCAAAAGGATGACGGAGCAAACTCACACCAACTACTACCACCAAAAGGAAAATAGAATAAAACACTCGCACAATCTGGCACCAAAGAGATGACAGACACACCACCAAAAGGACGATGGAGCAAACTCACACCGGCTACTACCACCAAAAGGGAGATTGAGAAAAACACTCGCACAATCTGACACCGACGAGATGACAGAACCCCGACCAAAAGGATGATGGAGCAAACCCACATCTTCTACTACCACTAAAAGGATGATAGAGCAAAACACACTAGCACAATTTGACATCAACGAGATGACGCACCCAACACCAAAAGGATGATGGAGCGAACCCACATCGGCTACTGCCACCAAAAGGATAATAAAGAAAAACACTCGCACAATTTGGCTTCAACATGATGACAGACTCACCACCAAAAGGATGAAGGAGCAAACCTACACCGTCTAATACCACCAACAGGATGATAGAGCAAAATACTGACACAATTTGACATCGACAAGATGACAGACCCACCATCAAAAGGATGAAAGAGCAAACTCACACCGCCTACTACCACCAAAAGGATGGTAGAGCAAAACACTCGAACAATTTGACATTCACGAGTTGACAACCCACCACCAAAAGGATGATGAAGCAAACTCACACCGGCTACTACCACCAAAAGGATAATAAAATAAAACGCTCGCACAATCTGGCACCAACGAGATGACAGACACACCACCAAAAGGATGACAGAGCAAACTCACACCGGCTACTACTACCAAAAGGAAAATAGAATAAAACACTCGCACAATCTGGCACCAAAGAGATGGCAGACACACCACCAAAAGAACGACGGAGCAAACTCACACCGGCTACTACCACCAAAAGGGATATTGAGAAAAACACTCGCACAATCTGACACCGACGAGATGACAGAACCCCGACCAAAAGGATGAAGGAGAAAACCCACATCTGCTACTACCACTAAAAGGATGATAGAGCAAAACACACTCGCACAATCTGACATCAACGAGATGACACACCCACCACTAAAAGGATGATGGAGCGAACCCACACCGGCTACTGCCACCAAAAGGATAATAAAGAAAAACACTCGCACAATTTGGCTTCAACATGATGACAGACTCACCACCAAAAGGATGAAGGAGCAAACCTACACCGTCTACTACCACCAACAGGATGATATATCAAAATACTCAGACAATTTGACATCTACAAGATGACAGACCCACCACCAAAAGGATGACAGAGCAAACTCACGCCGCCTACTACCACCAAAAGGATGGTAGAGCAAAACACTCGCACAATTTGACATTCACGAGTTGACAGACCCACCACCAAAAGGATGACGAAGCAAACTCACACCGGCTACTACCACCAAAAGGATAATAGAATTAAACGCTCGCACAATCTGGCACCAACGAGATGACAGACACACCACCAAAAGGATGACGGACCAAACTCACACCGGCTACTACCAACAAAAGGAAAATAGAATAAAACACTCGCACAATCTGGCACCAAAGAGATGACAGACATACCACCAAAAGGACGACGGAGCAAACTCACACCGGCTACTACCACCAAAAGGGAGATTGAGAAAAACACTCGCACAATCTGACACCGACGAGATGACAGAACCCTGACCAAAAGGATGACGGAGCAAACCCACATCTGCTACTACCACTAAACGGATGATAGAGCAAAACACACTCGCACAATCTGACATCAACGAGATGCCAAACCCACCACCAAAAGGATGATGGAGCGAACCCACACCGGCTACTACCACCAAAAGGATAATAAAGCAAAACACTCACACAATTTGGCTTCAACGAGATGACAGACTCACCACCAAAAGGATTATAGAGCAAACCTACACCGGCTACTACCACCAAAAGTATGATAGAGCAAAATACTCACACAGTCTGACATCGACAAGATGACAGACCCACCACCAAAAGGATGACAAAGCAAACTCACGCCGCCTACTACCACCAAAAGGATGGTAGAGCAAAACACTCGCACAATTTGACATTCACGAGTTGACAACCCACCACCAAAAGGATGATGAAGCAAACTCACACCGGCTACTACCACCAAAAGGATAATAGAATAAAACGCTCGCACAATCTGGCACCAACGAGATGACAGACACACCACCAAAAGGATGACAAAGCAAACTCACACCGGCTACTACTACCAAAAGGAAAATAGAATAAAACACTCGCACAATCTGGCACCAAAGAGATGGCAGACACACCACCAAAAGAACGACGAAGCAAACTCACACCGGCTACTACCACCAAAAGGGATATAGAGAAAAACACTCGCACAATCTGACACCGACGAGATGACAGAACCCCGACCTAAAGGATGACGGAGCAAACCCACATCTTCTACTACCACTAAAAGGATGATAGAGCAAAACACACTCGCACAATCTGACATCAACGAGATGACACACCCACCACCAAAAGGATCATGGAGCCAACCCACACCGGCTACTACCACCAAAAGGATAATAAAGAAAAACACTCGCACAATTTGGCTTCAACATGATGACAGACTCACCACCAAAAGGATGAAGGAGCAAACCTACACCGTCTACTACCACCAACAGGATGATATAGCAAAATACTCACACAAATTTGACATCTACAAGATGACAGACCCACCACCAAAAGGATGACAGAGCAAACTCACGCCGCCTACTACCACCAAAAGCATGGTAGAGCAAAACACTCGCACAATTTGACATTCACGAGTTGACAGACCCACCACCAAAAGGATGACGAAGCAAACTCACACCGGCTACTACCATCAAAAGGATAATAGAATAAAACACTCGCACAATCTGGCACCAACGAGATGACAGACACACCACCAAAAGGATGACGGACCAAACTCACACCGGCTACTACAACTAAAAGGGAGATTGAGAAAAACACTCGCAGAATCTGACACCGACGAGATGACAGAACCCTGACCAAAAGGATGACGGAGCAAACCCACATCTGCTACTACCACTAAACGGATGATAGAGCAAAACACACTCGCACAATTTGACATCGACGAGATGACACACCCACCACCAAAAGGATGATGGAGCGAACCCACACCGACTACTACCACCAAAAGGATAATAAAGCAAAACACTCACACAATTTGGCTTCAACGAGATGACAGACTCACCACCAAAAGGATGATAGAACAAACCTATACTGGCTACTACCACCAAAAGTATGATAGAGCAAAATACTCACACAGTCTGACATCGACAAGAAGACAGACCCACCACCAAAAGGATGACAGAGCAAACTCACGCCGCCTACTACCACCAAAAGGATGGTAGAGCAAAACACTCGCACAATTTGACATTCACGAGTTGACAACCCACCACCAAAAGGATGATGAAGCAAACTCACACCGGCTACTACCACCAAAAGGATAATAGAATAAAACGCTCGCACAATCTGGCACCAACGAGATGACAGACACACCACCAAAAGGATGACGGAGCAAACTCACACCGGCTACTACCACCAAAAGGAAAATAGAATAAAACACTCGCACAATCTGGCACCAAAGAGACGACAGACACATCACCAAAAGGACGACGGGGCAAACTCACACCGGCTACTAACACCAAAAGGGAGATTGAGAAAAACACTCGCACAATCTGACACTGACGAGATGACAGAACCCCGACCAAAAGGATGACGGAGCAAACCCACATCTGCTACTACCACTAAAAGAATGATAGAGCAAAACACACTCGCACAATCTGACATCAATGAGATGACACACGCACCACCAAAAAGATGATGGAGCGAACCTACACCGGCTACTGCCACCAAAAGGATAATAAAGAAAAACACTCGTACAATTTGGCTTCAACATGATCACAGAATCACCACCAACAGGATGAATGAGCAAACTTACACCGTCTACTACCACCAACAGGATGATAGAGCAAAATACTCACACAATTTGACCTCGACAAGATGACAGACCCACCATCAAAAGGATGACAGAGCAAACTCACGCCGCCTACTACCACCAAAAGGATGGAAGAGGAAAACACTCGCACAATTTGACATTCACGAGTTGACAACCCACCACCAAAAGGATGATGAAGCAAACTCACACCGGCTACTACCACCAAAAGGATAATAGAATAAAACGCTCGCACAATCTGGCACCAACGAGATGACAGACACACCACCAAAAGGATGACGGAGCAAACTCACACCGGCTGCTACCACCAAAAGGAAAATAGAATAAAACACTCGCACAATCTGGCACCAAAGAGACGACAGACACACCACCAAAAGGACGACGGGGCAAACTCACACCGGCTACTACCACCAAAAGGGAGATTGAGAAAAACACTCGCACAATCTGACACCGACGAGATGACAGAACCCCGACCAAAAGGATGACGGAGCAAACCCACATCTGCTACTACCACTAAAAGAATGATAGAGCAAAACACACTCGCACAATCTGACATCAACGAGATGACACACGCACCACCAAAAAGATAATGGAGCGAACTTTCACCGGCTACTGCCACCAAAAGGATAATAAAAAAAAACACTCGCACAATTTGGCTTCAACATGATGACAGAATCACCACCAAAAGGATGAAGGAGCAAACTTACACCGTCTACTACCACCAACAGGATGATAGAGCAAAATACTCACACAATTTGACCTCGACAAGATGACAGACCCACCATCAAAAGGATGACAGAGCAAACTCACGCCGCCTACTACCACCAAAAGGATGGAAGAGGAAAACACTCGCACAATTTGACATTCACGAGTTGACAACCCACCACCAAAAGGATGATGAAGCAAACTCACACCGGCTACTACCACCAAAAGGATAATAGAATAAAACGCTCGCACAATCTGGCACCAACGAGATGACAGACACACCACCAAAAGGATGACAGAGCAAACTCACACCGGCTACTACTACCAAAAGGAAAATAGAATAAAACACTCGCACAATCTGGCACCAAAGAGATGGCAGACACACCACCAAAAGAACGACGGAGCAAACTCACACCGGCTACTACCACCAAAAGGGATATTGAGAAAAACACTCGCACAATCTGACACCGACGAGATGACAGAACCCCGACCAAAAGGATGAAGGAGCAAACCCACATCTGCTACTACCACTAAAAGGATGATAGAGCAAAACACACTTGCACAATCTGACATCAACGAGATGACACACCCACCACCAAAAGGATGATGGAGCGAACCCACACCGGCTACTGCCACCAAAAGGATAATAAAGAAAAACACTCGCACAATTTGGCTTCAACATGATGACAGACTCACCACCAAAAGGATGAAGGAGCAAACCTACACCGTCTACTACCACCAACAGGATGATATATCAAAATACTCACACAATTTGACATCTACAAGATGACAGACCCACCACCAAAAGGATGACAGAGCAAACTCACGCCGCCTACTACCACCAAAAGGATGGTAGAGCAAAACACTCGCACAATTTGACATTCACGAGTTGACAGACCCACCACCAAAAGGATGACGATGCAAACTCACACCGGCTACTACCACCAAAAGGATAATAGAATTAAACGCTCGCACAATCTGGCACCAACGAGAGGACAGACACACCACCAAAAGGATGACGGAGCAAACTCACACCGGCTACTACCAACAAAAGGAAAATAGAATAAAACACTCGCACAATCTGGCACCAAAGAGATGACAGACATACCACCAAAAGGACGACGGAGCAAACTCACACCGGCTACTACCACCAAAAGGGAGATTGAGAAAAACACTCGCACAATCTGACACCGACGAGATGACAGAACCCTGACCAAAAGGATGACGGAGCAAACCCACATCTGCTACTACCACTAAACGGATGATAGAGCAAAACACACTCGCACAATCTGACATCAACGAGATGCCACACCCACCACCAAAAGGATGATGGAGCGAACCCACACCGGCTACTACCACCAAAAGGATAATAAAGCAAAACACTCACACAATTTGGCTTCAACGGGATGACAGACTCACCACCAAAAGGATTATAGAGCAAACCTACACCGGCTACTACCACCAAAAGTATGATAGAGCTAAATACTCATACAGTCTGACATCGACAAGATGACAGACCCACCACCAAAAGGATGACAAAGCAAACTCACGCCGCCTACTACCACCAAAAGGATGGTAGAGCAAAACACTCGCACAATTTGACATTCACGAGTTGACAACCCACCACCAAAAGGATGATGAAGCAAACTCACACCGGCTACTACCACCAAAAGGATAATAGAATAAAACGCTCGCACAATCTGGCACCAACGAGATGACAGACACACCACCAAAAGGATGACAGAGCAAACTCACACCGGCTACTACTACCAAAAGGAAAATAGAATAAAACACTCGCACAATCTGGCACCAAAGAGATGGCAGACACACCACCAAAAGAACGACGAAGCAAACTCACACCGGCTACTACCACCAAAAGGGATATAGAGAAAAACACTCGCACAATCTGACACCGACGAGATGACAGAACCCCGACCTAAAGGATGACGGAGCAAACCCACATCTGCTACTACCACTACAAGGATGATAGAGCAAAACACACTCGCACAATCTGACATCAACGAGATGACACACCCACCACCAAAAGGATCATGGAGCGAACCCACACCGGCTACTACCACCAAAAGGATAATAAAGAAAAACACTCGCACAATTTGGCTTCAACATGATGACAGACTCACCACCAAAAGGATGAAGGAGCAAACCTACACCGTCTACTACCACCAACAGGATGATATAGCAAAATACTCACACAATTTGACATCTACAAGATGACAGACCCACCACCAAAAGGATGACAGAGCAAACTCACGCCGCCTACTACCACCAAAAGGATGGTAGAGCAAAACACTCGGACAATTTGACATTCACGAGTTGACAGACCCACCTCCAAAAGGATGACGAAGCAAACTCACACCGGCTACTACCATCAAAAGGATAATAGAATAAAACGCTCGCACAATCTGGCACCAACGAGATGACAGACACACCACCAAAAGGATGACGGAGCAAACTCACACCGGCTACTACAACTAAAAGGGAGATTGAGAAAAACACTCGCAGAATCTGACACCGACGAGATGACAGAACCCTGACCAAAAGGATGACGGAGCAAACCCACATCTGCTACTACCACTAAACGGATGATAGAGCAAAACACACTCGCACAATTTGACATCGACGAGATGACACACCCACCACCAAAAGGATGATGGAGCGAACCCACACCGACTACTACCACCAAAAGGATAATAAAGCAAAACACTCACACAATTTGGCTTCAACGAGATGACAGACTCACCACCAAAAGGATGATAGAACAAACCTACACTGGCTACTACCACCAAAAGTATGATAGAGCAAAATACTCACACAGTCTGACATCGACAAGAAGACAGACCCACCACCAAAAGGATGACAGAGCAAACTCAAGCCGCCTACTACCACCAAAAGGATGGTAGAGCAAATGTCTCGCACAATTTGACATTCACGAGTTGACAACCCACCACCAAAAGGATGATGAAGCAAACTCACACCGGCTACTACCACCAAAAGGATAATAGAATAAAACGCTCGCACAATCTGGCACCAACGAGATGACAGACACACCACCAAAAGGATGACGGAGCAAACTCACACCGGCTACTACCACCAAAAGGAAAATAGAATAAAACACTCGCACAATCTGGCACCAAAGAGACGACAGACACACCACCAAAAGGACGACGGGGCAAACTCACACCGGCTACTAACACCAAAAGGGAGATTGAGAAAAACACTCGCACAATCTGACACCGACGAGATGACAGAACCCCGACCAAAAGGATGACGGAGCAAACCCACATCTGCTACTACCACTAAAAGAATGATAGAGCAAAACACACTCGCACAATCTGACATCAACGAGATGACACACGCACCACCAAAAAGATAATGGAGCGAACTTTCACCGGCTACTGCCACCAAAAGGATAATAAAGAAAAACACTCGCACAATTTGGCTTCAACATGATGACAGAATCACCACCAAAAGGATGAAGGAGCAAACTTACACCGTCTACTACCACCAACAGGATGATAGAGCAAAATACTCACACAATTTGACCTCGACAAGATGACAGACCCACCATCAAAAGGATGACAGAGCAAACTCACGCCGCCTACTACCACCAAAAGGATGAAAAAGGAAAACACTCGCACAATTTGACATTCACGAGTTGACAACCCACCACCAAAAGGATGATGAAGCAAACTCACACCGGCTACTACCACCAAAAGGATAATAGAATAAAACGCTCGCACAATCTGGCACCAACGAGATGACAGACACACCACCAAAAGGATGACAGAGCAAACTCACACCGGCTACTACTACCAAAAGGAAAATAGAATAAAACACTCGCACAATCTGACACCAAAGAGATGGCAGACACACCACCAAAAGAACGACGGAGCAAACTCACACCGGCTACTACCACCAAAAGGGATATTGAGAAAAACACTCGCACAATCTGACACCGACGAGATGACAGAACCCCGACCAAAAGGATGAAGGAGCAAACCCACATCTGCTACTACCACTAAAAGGATGATAGAGCAAAACACACTCGCACAATCTGACATCAACGAGATGACACACCCACCACCAAAAGGATGATGGAGCGAACCCAGACCGGCTACTGCCACCAAAAGGATAATAAAGAAAAACACTCGCACAATTTGGCTTCAACATGATGACAGACTCACCACCAAAAGGATGAAGGAGCAAACCTACACCGTCTACTACCACCAACAGGATGATATATCAAAATACTCACACAATTTGACATCTACAAGATGACAGACCCACCACCAAAAGGATGACAGAGCAAACTCACGCCGCCTACTACCACCAAAAGGATGGTAGAGCAAAACACTCGCACAATTTGACATTCACAAGTTGACAGACCCACCACCAAAAGGATGACGAAGCAAAATCACACCGGCTACTACCACCAAAAGGATAATAGAATTAAACGCTCGCACAATCTGGCACCAACGAGAGGACAGACACACCACCAAAAGGATGACAGAGCAAACTCACACCGGCTACTACCAACAAAAGGAAAATAGAATAAAACACTCGCACAATCTGGCACCAAAGAGATGACAGACATACCACCAAAAGGACGACGGAGCAAACTCACACCGGCTACTACCACCAAAAGGGAGATTGAGAAAAACACTCGCACAATCTGACACCGACGAGATGACAGAACCCTGACCAAAAGGATGACGGAGCAAACCCACATCTGCTACTACCACTAAACGGATGATAGAGCAAAACACACTCGCACAATCTGACATCAACGAGATGCCACACCCACCACCAAAAGGATGATGGAGCGAACCCACACCGGCTACTACCACCAAAAGGATAATAAAGCAAAACACTCACACAATTTGGCTTCAACGGGATGACAGACTCACCACCAAAAGGATTATAGAGCAAACCTAAACCGGCTACTACCACCAAAAGTATGATAGAGCAAAATACTCACACAGTCTGACATCGACAAGATGACAGACCCACCACCAAAAGGATGACAAAGCAAACTCACGCCGCCTACTACCACCAAAAGGATGGTAGAGCAAAACACTCGCACAATTTGACATTCACGAGTTGACAACCCACCACCAAAAGGATGATGAAGCAAACTCACACCGGCTACTACCACCAAAAGGATAATAGAATAAAACGCTCGCACAATCTGGCACCAACGAGATGACAGACACACCACCAAAAGGATGACAGAGCAAACTCACACCGGCTACTACTACCAAAAGGAAAATAGAATAAAACACTCGCACAATCTGGCACCAAAGAGATGGCAGACACACCACCAAAAGAACGACGGAGCAAACTCACACCGGCTACTACCACCAAAAGGGATATTGAGAAAAACACTCGCACAATCTGACACCGACGAGATGACAGAACCCACCACCAAAAGGATGATGGAGCGAACCCACACCGACTACTACCACCAAAAGGATAATAAAGAAAAACACTCGCACAATTTGGCTTCAACGAGATGACAGACTCACCACCAAAAGGATGATAGAACAAACCTACACTGGCTACTACCACCAAAAGTATGATAGAGCAAAATACTCACACAGTCTGACATCGACAAGAAGACAGACCCACCACCAAAAGGATGACAGAGCAAACTCACGCCGCCTACTACCACCAAAAGGATGGTAGAGCAAAACACTCGCACAATTTGACATTCACGAGTTGACAACCCACCACCAAAAGGATGATGAAGCAAACTCACACCGGCTACTACCACCAAAAGGATAATAGAATAAAACGCTCGCACAATCTGGCACCAACGAGATGACAGACACACCACCAAAAGGATGACGGAGCAAACTCACACCGGCTACTACCACCAAAAGGAAAATAGAATAAAACACTCGCACAATCTGGCACCAAAGAGACGACAGACACACCACCAAAAGGACGACGGGGCAAACTCACACCGGCTACTAACACCAAAAGGGAGATTGAGAAAAACACTCGCACAATCTGACACCGACGAGATGACAGAACCCCGACCAAAAGGATGACGGAGCAAACCCACATCTGCTACTACCACTAAAAGAATGATAGAGCAAAACACACTCGCACAATCTGACATCAACGAGATGACACACGCACCACCAAAAAGATAATGGAACGAACTTTCACCGGCTACTGCCACCAAAAGGATAATAAAGAAAAACACTCGCACAATTTGGCTTCAACATGATGACAGAATCACCACCAAAAGGATGAAGGAGCAAACTTACACCGTCTACTACCACCAACAGGATGATAGAGCAAAATACTCACACAATTTGACCTCGACAACATGACAGACCCACCATCAAAAGGATGACAGAGCAAACTCACGCCGCCTACTACCACCAAAAGGATGGAAGAGGAAAACACTCGCACAATTTAACATTCACGAGTTGACAACCCACCACCAAAAGGATGATGAAGCAAACTCACACCGGCTACTACCACCAAAAGGATAATAGAATAAAACGCTCGCACAATCTGGCACCAACGAGATGACAGACACACCACCAAAAGGATGACAAAGCAAACTCACACCGGCTACTACTACCAAAAGGAAAATAGAATAAAACACTCGCACAATCTGGCACCAAATAGATGGCAGACACACCACCAAAAGAACGACGAAGCAAACTCACACCGGCTACTACCACCAAAAGGGATATTGAGAAAAACACTCGCACAATCTGACACCGACGAGATGACAGAACCCCGACCAAAAGGATGAAGGAGCAAACCCACATCTGCTACTACCACTAAAAGGATGATAGAGCAAAACACACTCGCACAATCTGACATCAACGAGATGACACACCCACCACCAAAAGGATGATGGAGCGAACCCACACCGGCTACTGCCACCAAAAGGATAATAAAGAAAAACACTCGCACAATTTGGCTTCAACATGATGACAGACTCACCACCAAAAGGATGAAGGAGCAAACCTACACCGTCTACTACCACCAACAGGATGATATATCAAAATACTCACACAATTTGACATCTACAAGATGACAGACCCACCACCAAAAGGATGACAGAGCAAACTCACGCCGCCTACTACCACCAAAAGGATGGTAGAGCAAAACACTCGCACAATTTGACATTCACGAGTTGACAGACCCACCACCAAAAGGATGACGAAGCAAAATCACACCGGCTACTACCACCAAAAGGATAATAGAATTAAACGCTCGCACAATCTGGCACCAACGAGAGGACAGACACACCACCAAAAGGATGACGGAGCAAACTCACACCGGCTACTACCAACAAAAGGAAAATAGAATAAAACACTCGCACAATCTCGCACCAAAGAGATGACAGACATACCACCAAAAGGACGACGGAGCAAACTCACACCGGCTACTACCACCAAAAGGGAGATTGAGAAAAACACTCGCACAATCTGACACCGACGAGATGACAGAACCCTGACCAAAAGGATGACGGAGCAAACCCACATCTGCTACTACCACTAAACGGATGATAGAGCAAAACACACTCGCACAATCTGACATCAACGAGATGCCACACCCACCACCAAAAGGATGATGGAGCAAACCCACACCGGCTACTACCACCAAAAGGATAATAAAGCAAAACACTCACACAATTTGGCTTCAACGGGATGACAGACTCACCACCAAAAGGATTATAGAGCAAACCTAAACCGGCTACTACCACCAAAAGTATGATAGAGCAAAATACTCACACAGTCTGACATCGACAAGATGACAGACCCACCACCAAAAGGATGACAAAGCAAACTCACGCCGCCTACTAACACCAAAAGGATGGTAGAGCAAAACACTCGCACAATTTGACATTCACGAGTTGACAACCCACCACCAAAAGGATGATGAAGCAAACTCACACCGGCTACTACCACCAAAAGGATAATAGAATAAAACGCTCGCACAATCTGGCACCAACGAGATGACAGACACACCACCAAAAGGATGACAGAGCAAACTCACACCGGCTACTACTACCAAAAGGAAAATAGAATAAAACACTCGCACAATCTGGCACCAAAGAGATGGCAGACACACCACCAAAAGAACGACGGAGCAAACTCACACCGGCTACTACCACCAAAAGGGATATTGAGAAAAACACTCGCACAATCTGACACCGACGAGATGACAGAACCCACCACCAAAAGGATGATGGAGCGAACCCACACCGACTACTACCACCAAAAGGATAATAAAGAAAAACACTCGCACAATTTGGCTTCAACGAGATGACAGACTCACCACCAAAAGGATGATAGAACAAACCTACACTGGCTACTACCACCAAAAGTATGATAGAGCAAAATACTCACACAGTCTGACATCGACAAGAAGACAGACCCACCACCAAAAGGATGACAGAGCAAACTCACGCCGCCTACTACCACCAAAAGGATGGTAGAGCAAAACACTCGCACAATTTGACATTCACGAGTTGACAACCCACCACCAAAAGGATGATGAAGCAAACTCACACCGGCTACTACCACCAAAAGGATAATAGAATAAAACGCTCGCACAATCTGGCACCAACGAGATGACAGACACACCACCAAAAGGATGACGGAGCAAACTCACACCGGCTACTACCACCAAAAGGAAAATAGAATAAAACACTCGCACAATCTGGCACCAAAGAGACGACAGACACACCACCAAAAGGACGACGGGGCAAACTCACACCGGCTACTAACACCAAAAGGGAGATTGAGAAAAACACTCGCACAATCTGACACCGACGAGATGACAGAACCCCGACCAAAAGGATGACGGAGCAAACCCACATCTGCTACTACCACTAAAAGAATGATAGAGCAAAACACACTCGCACAATCTGACATCAACGAGATGACACACGCACCACCAAAAAGATAATGGAACGAACTTTCACCGGCTACTGCCACCAAAAGGATAATAAAGAAAAACACTCGCACAATTTGGCTTCAACATGATGACAGAATCACCACCAAAAGGATGAAGGAGCAAACTTACACCGTCTACTACCACCAACAGGATGATAGAGCAAAATACTCACACAATTTGACCTCGACAAGATGACAGACCCACCATCAAAAGGATGACAGAGCAAACTCACGCCGCCTACTACCACCAAAAGGATGGAAGAGGAAAACACTCGCACAATTTAACATTCACGAGTTGACAACCCACCACCAAAAGGATGATGAAGCAAACTCACACCGGCTACTACCACCAAAAGGATAATAGAATAAAACGCTCGCACAATCTGGCACCAACGAGATGACAGACACACCACCAAAAGGATGACAAAGCAAACTCACACCGGCTACTACTACCAAAAGGAAAATAGAATAAAACACTCGCACAATCTGGCACCAAATAGATGGCAGACACACCACCAAAAGAACGACGAAGCAAACTCACACCGGCTACTACCACCAAAAGGGATATTGAGAAAAACACTCGCACAATCTGACACCGACGAGATGACAGAACCCCGACCAAAAGGATGAAGGAGCAAACCCACATCTGCTACTACCACTAAAAGGATGATAGAGCAAAACACACTCGCACAATCTGACATCAACGAGATGACACACCCACCACCAAAAGGATGATGGAGCGAACCCACACCGGCTACTGCCACCAAAAGGATAATAAAGAAAAACACTCGCACAATTTGGCTTCAACATGATGACAGACTCACCACCAAAAGGATGAAGGAGCAAACCTACACCGTCTACTACCACCAACAGGATGATATATCAAAATACTCACACAATTTGACATCTACAAGATGACAGACCCACCACCAAAAGGATGACAGAGCAAACTCACGCCGCCTACTACCACCAAAAGGATGGTAGAGCAAAACACTCGCACAATTTGACATTCACGAGTTGACAGACCCACCACCAAAAGGATGACGAAGCAAAATCACACCGGCTACTACCACCAAAAGGATAATAGAATTAAACGCTCGCACAATCTGGCACCAACGAGAGGACAGACACACCACCAAAAGGATGACGGAGCAAACTCACACCGGCTACTACCAACAAAAGGAAAATAGAATAAAACACTCGCACAATCTCGCACCAAAGAGATGACAGACACACCACCAAAAGGACGACGGAGCAAACTCACACCGGCTACTACCACCAAAAGGGAGATTGAGAAAAACACTCGCACAATCTGACACCGACGAGATGACAGAACCCTGACCAAAAGGATGACGGAGCAAACCCACATCTGCTACTACCACTAAACGGATGATAGAGCAAAACACACTCGCACAATCTGACATCAACGAGATGCCACACCCACCACCAAAAGGATGATGGAGCAAACCCACACCGGCTACTACCACCAAAAGGATAATAAAGCAAAACACTCACACAATTTGGCTTCAACGGGATGACAGACTCACCACCAAAAGGATTATAGAGCAGACCTACACCGGCTACTACCACCAAAAGTATGATAGAGCAAAATACTCACACAGTCTGACATCGACAAGATGACAGACCCACCACCAAAAGGATGACAAAGCAAACTCACGCCGCCTACTACCACCAAAAGGATGGTAGAGCAAAACACTCGCACAATTTGACATTCACGAGTTGACAACCCACCACCAAAAGGATGATGAAGCAAACTCACACCGGCTACTACCACCAAAAGGATAATAGAATAAAACGCTCGCACAATCTGGCACCAACGAGATGACAGACACACCACCAAAAGGATGACAAAGCAAACTCACACCGGCTACTACTACCAAAAGGAAAATAGAATAAAACACTCGCACAATCTGGCACCAAAGAGATGGCAGACACACCACCAAAAGAACGACGAAGCAAACTCACACCGGCTACTACCACCAAAAGGGATATAGAGAAAAACACTCGCACAATCTGACACCGACGAGATGACAGAACCCCGACCAAAAGGATGACGGAGCAAACCCACATCTGCTACTACCACTAAAAGGATGATAGAGCAAAACACACTCGCACAATCTGACATCAACGAGATGACACACCCACCACCAAAAGGATCATGGAGCGAACCCACACTGGCTACTACCACCAAAAGGATAATAAAGAAAAACACTCGCACAATTTGGCTTCAACATGATGACAGACTCACCACCAAAAGGATGAAGGAGCAAACCTACACCGTCTACTACCACCAACAGGATGATATAGCAAAATACTCACACAATTTGACATCTACAAGATGACAGACCCACCACCAAAAGGATGACAGAGCAAACTCACGCCGCCTACTACCACCAAAAGGATGGTAGAGCAAAACACTCGGACAATTTGACATTCACAAGTTGACAGACCCACCACCAAAAGGATGACGAAGCAAACTCACACCGGCTACTACCATCAAAAGGATAATAGAATAAAACGCTCGCACAATCTGGCACCAACGAGATGACAGACACACCACCAAAAGGATGACGGAGCAAACTCACACCGGCTACTACAACTAAAAGGGAGATTGAGAAAAACACTCGCACAATCTGACACCGACGAGATGACAGAACCCTGACCAAAAGGATGACGGAGCAAACCCACATCTGCTACTACCACTAAACGGATGATAGAGCAAAACACACTCGCACAATCTGACATCAACGAGATGCCACACCCACCACCAAAAGGATGATGGAGCAAACCCACACCGGCTACTACCACCAAAAGGATAATAAAGCAAAACACTCACACAATTTGGCTTCAACGGGATGACAGACTCACCACCAAAAGGATTATAGAGCAGACCTACACCGGCTACTACCACCAAAAGTATGATAGAGCAAAATACTCACACAGTCTGACATCGATAAGATGACAGACCCACCACCAAAAGGATGACAAAGCAAACTCACGCCGCCTACTACCACCAAAAGGATGGTAGAGCAAAACACTCGCACAATTTGACATTCACGAGTTGACAACCCACCACCAAAAGGATGATGAAGCAAACTCACACCGGCTACTACCACCAAAAGGATAATAGAATAAAACGCTCGCACAATCTGGCACCAACGAGATGACAGACACACCACCAAAAGGATGACAAAGCAAACTCACACCGGCTACTACTACCAAAAGGAAAATAGAATAAAACACTCGCACAATCTGGCACCAAAGAGATGGCAGACACACCACCAAAAGAACGACGAAGCAAACTCACACCGGCTACTACCACCAAAAGGGATATAGAGAAAAACACTCGCACAATCTGACACCGACGAGATGACAGAACCCCGACCTAAAGGATGACGGAGCAAACCCACATCTGCTACTACCACTAAAAGGATGATAGAGCAAAACACACTCGCACAATCTGACATCAACGAGATGACACACCCACCACCAAAAGGATCATGGAGCGAACCCACACCGGCTACTACCACCAAAAGGATAATAAAGAAAAACACTCGCACAATTTGGCTTCAACATGATGACAGACTCACCACCAAAAGGATGAAGGAGCAAACCTACACCGTCTACTACCACCAACAGGATGATATAGCAAAATACTCACACAATTTGACATCTACAAGATGACAGACCCACCACCAAAAGGATGACAGAGCAAACTCACGCCGCCTACTACCACCAAAAGGATGGTAGAGCAAAACACTCGGACAATTTGACATTCACAAGTTGACAGACCCACCACCAAAAGGATGACGAAGCAAACTCACACCGGCTACTACCATCAAAAGGATAATAGAATAAAACGCTCGCACAATCTGGCACCAACGAGATGACAGACACACCACCAAAAGGATGAAGGAGCAAACTTACACCGTCTACTACCACCAACAGGATGATAGAGCAAAATACTCACACAATTTGACCTCGACAAGATGACAGACCCACCATCAAAAGGATGACAGAGCAAACTCACGCCGCCTACTACCACCAAAAGGATGAAAAAGGAAAACACTCGCACAATTTGACATTCACGAGTTGACAACCCACCACCAAAAGGATGATGAAGCAAACTCACACCGGCTACTACCACCAAAAGGATAATAGAATAAAACGCTCGCACAATCTGGCACCAACGAGATGACAGACTCACCACCAAAAGGATGACAGAGCAAACTCACACCGGCTACTACTACCAAAAGGAAAATAGAATAAAACACTCGCACAATCTGACACCAAAGAGATGGCAGACACACCACCAAAAGAACGACGGAGCAAACTCACACCGGCTACTACCATCAAAAGGGATATTGAGAAAAACACTCGCACAATCTGACACCGACGAGATGACAGAACCCCGACCAAAAGGATGAAGGAGCAAACCCACATCTGCTACTACCACTAAAAGGATGATAGAGCAAAACACACTCGCACAATCTGACATCAACGAGATGACACACCCACCACCAAAAGGATGATGGAGCGAACCCACACCGGCTACTGCCACCAAAAGGATAATAAAGAAAAACACTCGCACAATTTGGCTTCAACATGATGACAGACTCACCACCAAAAGGATGAAGGAGCAAACCTACACCGTCTACTACCACCAACAGGATGATATATCAAAACACTCGCACAATTTGACATCTACAAGATGACAGACCCACCACCAAAAGGATGACAGAGCAAACTCACGCCGCCTACTACCACCAAAAGGATGGTAGAGCAAAACACTCGCACAATTTGACATTCACGAGTTGACAGACCCACCACCAAAAGGATGACGAAGCAAAATCACACCGGCTACTACCACCAAAAGGATAATAGAATTAAACGCTCGCACAATCTGGCACCAATGAGAGGACAGACACACCACCAAAAGGATGACAGAGCAAACTCACACCGGCTACTACCAACAAAAGGAAAATAGAATAAAACACTCGCACAATCTGGCACTAAAGAGATGACAGACATACCACCAAAAGGACGACGGAGCAAACTCACACCGGCTACTACCACCAAAAGGGAGATTGAGAAAAACACTCGCACAATCTGACACCGACGAGATGACAGAACCCTGACCAAAAGGATGACGGAGCAAACCCACATCTGCTACTACCACTAAACGGATGATAGAGCAAAACACACTCGCACAATCTGACATCAACGAGATGCCACACCCACCACCAAAAGGATGATGGAGCGAACCCACACCGGCTACTACCACCAAAAGGATAATAAAGAAAAACAATCGCACAATTTGGCTTCAACATGATGACAGAATCACCACCGAAAGGATGAAGGAGCAAACTTACACCGTCTACTACCACCAACAGGATGATAGAGCAAAATACTCACACAATTTGACCTCGACAAGATGACAGACCCACCATCAAAAGGATGACAGAGCAAACTCACGCCGCCTACTACCACCAAAAGGATGAAAAAGGAAAACACTCGCACAATTTGACATTCACGAGTTGACAACCCACCACCAAAAGGATGATGAAGCAAACTCACACCGGCTACTACCACCAAAAGGATAATAGAATAAAACGCTCGCACAATCTGGCACCAACGAGATGACAGACTCACCACCAAAAGGATGACAGAGCAAACTCACACCGGCTACTACTACCAAAAGGAAAATAGAATAAAACACTCGCACAATCTGACACCGACGAGATGACAGACATACCACCAAAAGGACGACGGAGCAAACTCACACCGGCTACTACCACCAAAAGGGAGATTGAGAAAAAGACTCGCACAATCTGACACCGACGAGATGACAGAACCCTGACCAAAAGGATGACGGAGCAAACCCACATCTGCTACTACCACTAAACGGATGATAGAGCAAAACACACTCGCACAATCTGACATCAACGAGATGCCACACCCACCACCAAAAGGATGATGGAGCGAACCCACACCGGCTACTACCACCAAAAGGATAATAAAGCAAAACACTCACACAATTTGGCTTCAACGGGATGACAGACTCACCACCAAAAGGATTATAGAGCAAACCTACACCGGCTACTACCACCAAAAGTATGATAGAGCAAAATACTCACACAGTATGACATCGACAAGATGACAGACCCACCACCAAAAGGATGACAAAGCAAACTCACGCCGCCTACTACCACCAAAAGGATGGTAGAGCAAAACACTCGCACAATTTGACATTCACGAGTTGACAACCCACCACCAAAAGGATGATGAAGCAAACTCACACCGGCTACTACCACCAAAAGGATAATAGAATAAAACGCTCGCACAATCTGGCACCAACGAGATGACAGACACACCACCAAAAGGATGACAGAGCAAACTCACACCGGCTACTACTACCAAAAGGAAAATGGAATAAAACACTCGCACAATCTGGCACCAAAGAGATGGCAGACACACCACCAAAAGAACGACGGAGCAAACTCACACCGGCTACTACCACCAAAAGGGATATTGAGAAAAACACTCGCACAATCTGACACCGACGAGATGACAGAACCCCGACCAAAAGGATGAAGGAGCAAACCCACATCTGCTACTACCACTAAAAGGATGATAGAGCAAAACACACTCGCACAATCTGACATCAACGAGATGACACACCCACCACCAAAAGGATGATGGAGCGAACCCACACCGGCTACTGCCACCAAAAGGATAATAAAGAAAAACACTCGCACAATTTGGCTTCAACATGATGACAGACTCACCACCAAAAGGATGAAGGAGCAAACCTACACCGTCTACTACCACCAACAGGATGATATATCAAAATACTCACACAATTTGACATCTACAAGATGACAGACCCACCACCAAAAGGATGACAGAGCAAACTCACGCCGCCTACTACCACCAAAAGGATGGTAGAGCAAAACACTCGCACAATTTGACATTCACGAGTTGACAGACCCACCACCAAAAGGATGACGAAGCAAAATCACACCGGCTACTACCACCAAAAGGATAATAGAATTAAACGCTCGCACAATCTGGCACCAACGAGAGGACAGACACACCACCAAAAGGATGACGGAGCAAACTCACACCGGCTACTACCAACAAAAGGAAAATAGAATAAAACACTCGCACAATCTGGCACCAAAGAGATGACAGACATACCACCAAAAGGACGACGGAGCAAACTCACACCGGCTACTACCACCAAAAGGGAGATTGAGAAAAACACTCGCACAATCTGACACCGACGAGATGACAGAACCCTGACCAAAAGGATGACGGAGCAAACCCACATCTGCTACTACCACTAAACGGATGATAGAGCAAAACACACTCGCACAATCTGACATCAACGAGATGCCACACCCACCACCAAAAGGATGATGGAGCGAACCCACACCGGCTACTACCACCAAAAGGATAATAAAGCAAAACACTCACACAATTTGGCTTCAACGGGATGACAGACTCACCACCAAAAGGATTATAGAGCAAACCTACACCGGCTACTACCACCAAAAGTATGATAGAGCAAAATACTCACACAGTCTGACATCGACAAGATGACAGACCCACCACCAAAAGGATGACAAAGCAAACTCACGCCGCCTACTACCACCAAAAGGATGGTAGAGCAAAACACTCGCACAATTTGACATTCACGAGTTGACAACCCACCACCAAAAGGATGATGAAGCAAACTCACACCGGCTACTACCACCAAAAGGATAATAGAATAAAACGCTCGCACAATCTGGCACCAACGAGATGACAGACACACCACCAAAAGGATGACAAAGCAAACTCACACCGGCTACTACTACCAAAAGGAAAATAGAATAAAACACTCGCACAATCTGGCACCAAAGAGATGGCAGACACACCACCAAAAGAACGACGAAGCAAACTCACACCGGCTACTACCACCAAAAGGGATATAGAGAAAAACACTCGCACAATCTGACACCGACGAGATGACAGAACCCCGACCTAAAGGATGACGGAGCAAACCCACATCTGCTACTACCACTAAAAGGATGATAGAGCAAAACACACTCGCACAATCTGACATCAACGAGATGACACACCCACCACCAAAAGGATCATGGAGCGAACCCACACCGGCTACTACCTCCAAAAGGATAATAAAGAAAAACACTCGCACAATTTGGCTTCAACATGATGACAGACTCACCACCAAAAGGATGAAGGAGCAAACCTACATCGTCTACTACCACCAACAGGATGATATAGCAAAATACTCACACAATTTGACATCTACAAGATGACAGACCCACCACCAAAAGGATGACAGAGCAAACTCACGCCGCCTACTACCACCAAAAGGATGGTAGAGCAAAACACTCGCACAATTTGACATTCACGAGTTGACAGACCCACCACCAAAAGGATGACGAAGCAAACTCACACCGGCTACTACCATCAAAAGGATAATAGAATAAAACGCTCGCACAATCTGGCACCAACGAGATGACAGACACACCACCAAAAGGATGACGGAGCAAACTCACACCGGCTACTACAACTAAAAGGGAGATTGAGAAAAACACTCGCAGAATCTGACACCGACGAGATGACAGAACCCTGACCAAAAGGATGACGGAGCAAACCCACATCTGCTACTACCACTAAACGGATGATAGAGCAAAACACACTCGCACAATTTGACATCGACGAGATGACACACCCACCACCAAAAGGATGATGGAGCGAACCCACACGGGCTACTACCACCAAAAGGATAATAAAGCAAAACACTCACACAATTTGGCTTCAACGAGATGACAGACTCACCACCAAAAGGATGATAGAACAAACCTACACTGGCTACTACCACCAAAAGGATGGTAGAGCAAAATACTCACACAATTTGACCTCGACAAGATGACAGACCCACCACAAAAAGGATGACAGAGCAAACTCACGCCGTCTACTACCACCAAAAGGATGGTAGAGCAAAACACTCGCACAATTTGACATTCACGAGTTGACAACCCACCACCAAAAGGATGATGAAGCAAACTCACACCGGCTACTACCACCAAAAGGATAATAGAATCAAACGCTCGCACAATCTGGCACCAACGAGATGACAGACACACCATCAAAAGGATGACGCAGCAAACTCACACCGGCTACTACCACCAAAAGGAAAATAGAATAAAACACTCGCACAATCTGGAACCAAAGAGATAATAGACACACCACCAAAAGGACGACGGAGCAAACTCACACCAAAAGGGATATTGAGAAAAACACTCGCACAATCTGACACCGACGAGATGACAGATCCCCGACCAAAAGGATGACGTAGCAAACCCACATCTGCTACTACCACTAAAAGGATGATAGAGCAAAACAAACTCGCACAATCTGACATCAACGAGATGACACACGCACCACCAAAAAGATGATGGAGCGAACCTACACCGGCTACTGCCACCAAAAGGATAATAAAGAAAAACACTCGCACAATTTGGCTTCAACATGATGACAGACTCACCACCAAAAGGATGAAGGAGCAAACCTACACCGTCTACTACCACCAACAGGATGATAGAGCAAAATACTCACACAATTTGACCTCGACAAGATGACAGACCCACCACCAAAAGGATGACAGAGCAAACTCACGCCGCCTACTACCACCAAAAGGATGGTAGAGGAAAACACTCGCACAATTTGACATTCACGAGTTGACAACCCACCACCAAAAGGATGATGAAGCAAACTCACACCGGCTACTACCACCAAAAGGAAAATAGAATAAAACACTCGCACAATCTGGCACCAAAGAGATAACAGACACACCACCAAAAGGACGACGGAGCAAACTCACACCGGCTACTACCACCAAAAGGGATATTGAGAAAAACACTCGCACAATCTGACACCGACGAGATGACAGAACCCCGACCAAAAGGATGACGGAGCAAACCCACATCTGCTACTACCACTAAAAGGATGATAGAGCAAAACAAACTCGCACAATCTGACATCAACGAGATGACACACCCACACCCAAAAGAATGATGGAGCGAACTTGCACCGGCTACTGCCACCAAAAGGATAATAAAGAAAAACACTCGCACAATTTGGCTTCAACATGATGACAGACTCACAACCAAAAGGATGAAGGAGCAAACCTACACCGTCTACTACCACCAACAGGATGATAGAGCAAAATACTCACACAATTTGACCTCGACAAGATGACAGACCCACCACCAAAAGGATGACAGAGAAAACTCACGCCGCCTACTACCACCAAAAGGATGGTAGAGGAAAACACTCGCACAATTTGACATTCACGAGTTGACAACCCACCACCAAAAGGATGATGAAGCAAACTCACACCGGCTACTACCACCAAAAGGATAATAGAATAAAACGCTTGCACAATCTGGCACCAACGAGATGACAGACACACCATCAAAAGGATGATGCAGCAAACTCATACCGGCTACTACCACCAAAAGGAAAATAGAATAAAACACTCGCACAATCTGGCACCAAAGAGATAACAGACACACCACCAAAAGGACGACGGAGCAAACTCACACCGGCTACTACCACCAAAAGGGATATTGAGAAAAACACTCGCACAATCTGACACTGACGAGATGACAGATCCCCGACCAAAATGATGATGGAGCAAACCCACATTTGCTACTACCACTAAAAGGATGATAGAGCAAAACAAACTCGCACAATCTGACATCAACGAGATGACACACGCACCACCAAAAAGATGATGGAGCGAACCTACACCGGCTACTGCCACCAAAAGGATAATAAAGAAAAACACTCGCACAATTTGGCTTCAACATGATGACAGACTCACCACCAAAAGGATGAAGGAGCAAACCTACACCGTCTACTACCACCAACAGGATGATAGAGCAAAATACTCACACAATTTGACCTCGACAAGATGACAGACCCACCACCAAAAGGATGACAGAGCAAACTCACGCCGCCTACTACCACCAAAAGGATGGTAGAGGAAAACACTCGCACAATTTGACATTCACGAGTTGACAACCCACCACCAAAAGGATGATGAAGCAAACTCACACCGGCTACTACCACCAAAAGGAAAATAGATTAAAACACTCGCACAATCTGGCACCAAAGAGATAACAGACACACCACCAAAAGGACGACGGAGCAAACTCACACCGGCTACTACCACCAAAAGGGATATTGAGAAAAACACTCGCACAATCTGACACCGACGAGATGACAGAACCCCGACCAAAAGGATGACGGAGCAAACCCAGATCTGCTACTACCACTAAAAGGATGATAGAGCAAAACAAACTCGCACAATCTGACATCAACGAGATGACACACCCACCACCAAAAGGATGATGGAGCGAACCTGCACTGGCTACTGCCACCAAAAGGATAATAAAGAAAAACACTCGCACAATTTGGCTTGAACATGATGACAGACTCACCACCAAAAGGTTGAAGGAGCAAACCTACACCGTCTACTACCACCAACAGGATGATAGAGCAAAATACTCACACAATTTGACCTCGACAAGATGACAGACCCAGCACCAAAAGGATGACAGAGCAAACTCACGCCGCCTACTACCACCAAAAGGATGGTAGAGGAAAACACTCGCACAATTTGACATTCACGAGTTGACAACCCACCACCAAAAGGATGATGAAGCAAACTCACACCGGCTACTACCACCAAAAGGATAATAGAATAAAACGCTTGCACAATCTGGCACCAACGAGATGACAGACACACCATCAAAAGGATGATGCAGCAAACTCATACCGGCTACTACCACCAAAAGGAAAATAGAATAAAACACTCGCACAATCTGGCACCAAAGAGATAACAGACACACCACCAAAAGGACGACGGAGCAAACTCACACCGGCTACTACCACCAAAAGGGATATTGAGAAAAACACTCGCACAGTCTGACACTGACGAGATGACAGATCCCCGACCAAAATGATGATGGAGCAAACCCACATCTGCTACTACCACTAAAAGGATGATAGAGCAAAACAAACTCGCACAATCTGACATCAACGAGATGACACACGCACCACCAAAAAGATGATGGAGCGAACCTACACCGGCTACTACCACCAAAAGGATAATAAAGAAAAACACTCGCACAATTTGGCTTCAACATGATGACAGACTCACCACCAAAAGGATGATAGAGCAAACCTACACTGGCTACTACCACCAAAACTATGATAGAGCAAAATACTCACACAGTCTGACATCGACAAGATGACAGACCCACCACCAAAAGGATGACAGAGCAAACTCACGCCGCCTACTACCACTAAAAGGATGGTAGAGCAAAACAGTCGTACAATTTGACATTCACGAGTTGACAACCCACCACCAAAAGGATGATGAAGCAAACTCACACCGGCTACTACCACCAAAAGGATAATAGAATAAAACGCTCGCATAATCTGGCACCAACGAGATGACAGACACACCACCAAAAGGATGACGGAGCAAACTCACACCGGCTACTACCACCAAAAGGAAAATAGAATAAAACACTCGCACAATCTGGCACCAAATAGATGACAGACACACCACCAAAAGGACGACGGGGCAAACTCACACCGGCTACTACCACCAAAAGGGAGATTGAGAAAAACACTCGCACAATCTGACACCGTCGAGATGACAGAACACCGACCAAAACGATGATGGAGCAAACCCACATCTGCTACTACCACTAAAAGGATGATAGAGCAAAACAAACTCGCACAATCTGACATCAACGAGATGACACACGCACCACCAAAAAGATGATGGAGCGAACCTACACCGGCTACTGCCACCAAAAGGATAATAAAGAAAAACACTCGCACAATTTGGCTTCAACATGATGACAGACTCACCACCAAAAGGATGATAGAGCAAACCTACACTGGCTACTACCACCAAAAGTATAATAGAGCAAAATACTCACACAGTATGACATCGACAAGATGACAGACCCACCACCAAAAGGATGACAGAGCAAACTCACGCCGCCTACTACCACTAAAAGGATGGTAGAGGAAAACACTCGTACAATTTGACATTCACGAGTTGACAACCCACCACCAAAAGGATGATGAAGCAAACTCACACCGGCTACTACCACCAAAAGGATAATAGAATAAAACGCTCGCACAATCTGGCACCAACGAGATGACAGACACACCACCAAAAGGATGACGGAGCAAACTCACACCGGCTACTACCACCAAAAGGAAAATAGAATAAAACACTCGCACAATCTGGCACCAAAGAGATGACAGACACACCACCAAAAGGACGACGGGGCAAACTCACACCGGCTACTACCACCAAAAGGGAGATTGAGAAAAACACTCGCACAATCTGACACCGTCGAGATGACAGAACCCCGACCAAAAGGATGATGGAGCAAACCCACATCTGCTACTACCACTAAAAGAATGATAGAGAAAAACACACTCGCACAATCTGACATCAACGAGATGACACACCCACCACCAAAAGGATGATGGAGCGAACCCACACCGGCTACTGCCACCAAAAGGATAATAAAGAAAAACACTCGCACAATTTGGCTTCAACATGATGACAGACTCACCACCAAAAGGATGATAGAGCAAACCTACACTATCTACTACCACCAACAGGATGATAGAGCAAAATACTCACACAGTCTGACATCGACAAGATGACAGACCCACCACCAAAAGGATGACAGAGCAAACTCACGCCGCCTACTACCACTAAAAGGATGGTAGAGCAAAACACTCGCACAATTTGACATTCACGAGTTGACAACCCACCACCAAAAGGATGATGAAGCAAACTCACACCGGCTACTACCACCAAAAGGATAATAGAATAAAACGCTCGCACAATCTGGCACCAACGAGATGACAGACACACCACCAAAAGGATGACGGAGCAAACTCACACCGGCTACTACCACCAAAAGGAAAATAGAATAAAACACTCGCACAATCTGGCACCAAAGAGATGACAGACACACCACCAAAAGGACGACGGGGCAAACTCACACCGGCTACTACCACCAAAAGGGAGATTGAGAAAAACACTCGCACAATCTGACACCGTCGAGATGACAGAACCCCGACCAAAAGGATGATGGAGCAAACCCACATCTGCTACTACCACTAAAAGAATGATAGAGCAAAACACACTCGCACAATCTGACATCAACGAGATGACACACCCACCACCAAAAGGATGATGGAGCGAACCCACACCGGCTACTGCCACCAAAAGGATAATAAAGAAAAACACTCGCACAATTTGGCTTCAACATGATGACAGACTCACCACCAAAAGGATGATAGAGCAAACCTACACTATCTACTACCACCAACAGGATGATAGAGCAAAATACTCACACAGTCTGACATCGACAAGATGACAGACCCACCATCAAAAGGATGACAGAGCAAACACACGCCGCCTACTACCACTAAAAGGATGGTAGAGCAAAACACTCGCACAATTTGACATTCACGAGTTGACAACCCACCACCAAAAGGATGATGAAGCAAACTCACACCGGCTACTACCACCAAAAGGATAATAGAATAAAACGCTCGCACAATCTGGCACCAACGAGATGACAGACACACCACCAAAAGGATGACGGAGCAAACTCACACCGGCTACTACCACCAAAAGGAAAATAGAATAAAACACTCGCACAATTTGGCACCAAAGAGATGACAGACACACCACCAAAAGGACGACGGGGCAAACTCACACCGGCTACTACCACCAAAAGGGAGATTGAGAAAAACACTCGCACAATCTGACACCATCGAGATGACAGAAACCTGACCAAAAGGATGACGGAGCAAACCCACATTTGCTACTACCACTAAAAGAATGATAGAGCAAAACACACTCGCACAATCTGACATCAACGAGATGACACACCCACCACCAAAAGGATGATGGAGCGAACCCACACCGGCTACTGCCACCAAAAGGATAATAAAGAAAAACACTCGCACAATTTGGCTTCAACATGATGACAGACTCACCACCAAAAGGATGAAGGAGCAAACCTACACTATCTACTACCACCAACAGGATGATAGAGCAAAATACTCACACAATTTGACCTCGACAAGATGACAGACCCACCACCAAATGGATGACAGAGCAAACTCACGCCGCCTACTACCACCAAAAGGATGGTAGAGGAAAACACTCGCACAATTTGACATTCACGAGTTGACAACCCACCACCAAAAGGATGATGAAGCAAACTCACACCGGCTACTACCACCAAAAGGATAATAGAATCAAACGCTTGCACAATCTGGCACCAACGAGATGACAGACACACCATCAAAAGGATGACGCAGCAAACTCACACCGGCTACTACCACCAAAAGGAAAATAGAATAAAACACTCGCACAATCTGGCACCAAAGAGATAACAGACACACCACCAAAAGGACGACGGAGCAAACTCACACCGGCTACTACCACCAAAAGGGATATTGAGAAAAACACTCGCACAATCTGACACCGACGAGATGATAGATCCCCGACCAAAAGGATGACGGAGCAAACCCACATCTGCTACTACCACTAAAAGGATGATAGAGCAAAACAAACTCGCACAATCTGACATCAACGAGATGACACACCCACCACCAAAAGGATGATGGAGCGAACCTGCACCGGCTACTGCCACCAAAAGGATAATAAAGAAAAACACTCGCACAATTTGGCTTCAACATGATGACAGACTCACCACCAAAAGGATGAAGGAGCAAACCTACACCGTCTACTACCACCAACAGGATGATAGAGCAAAATACTCACACAATTTGACCTCGACAAGATGACAGACCCACCACCAAAAGGATGACAGAGCAAACTCACGCCGCCTACTACCACCAAAAGGATGATAGAGGAAATCACTCGCACAATTTGACATTCACGAGTTGACAACCCACCACCAAAAGGATGATGAAGCAAACTCACACCGGCTACTACCACCAAAAGGATAATAGAATCAAACGCTTGCACAATCTGGCACCAACGAGATGACAGACACACCATCAAAAGGATGACGCAGCAAACTCACACCGGCTACTACCACCAAAAGGAAAATAGAATAAAACACTCGCACAATCTGGCACCAAAGAGATAACAGACACACCACCAAAAGGACGACGGAGAAAACTCACACCGGCTACTACCACCAATTGGGATATTGAGAAAAACACTCGCACAATCTGACACCGACGAGATGACAGATCCCCGACCAAAAGGATGACGGAGCAAACCCACATCTGCTACTACCACTAAAAGGATGATAGAGCAAAACAAACTCGCACAATCTGACATCAACGTGATGACACACGCACCACCAAAAAGATGATGGAGAGAACCTGCACCGGCTACTGCCACCAAAAGGATAATAAAGAAAAACACTCGCACAATTTGGCTTCAACATGATGACAGACTCACCACCAAAAGGATGAAGGAGCAAACCTACACCGTCTACTACCACCAATAGGATGATAGAGCAAAATACTCACACAATTTGACCTCGACAAGATGACAGACCCACCACCAAAAGGATGACAGAGCAAACTCACGCCGCCTACTACCACCAAAAGGATGGTAGAGGAAAACACTCGCACAATTTGACATTCACGAGTTGACAACCCACCACCAAAAGGATGATGAAGCAAACTCACACCGGCTACTACCACCAAAAGGATAATAGAATAAAACGCTCGCACAATCTGGCACCAACGAGATGACAGACACACCATCAAAAGGATGACGCAGCAAACTCACACCGGCTACTACCACCAAAAGGAAAATAGAATAAAACACTCGCACAATCTGGCACCAAAGAGATAACAGACACACCACCAAAAGGACGACGGAGCAAACTCACACCAGCTACTACCACCAAAAGGGATATTGAGAAAAACACTCGCACAATCTGACACCGACGAGATGACAGAACCCTGACCAAAAGGATGACGGAGCAAACCCACATCTGCTACTACCACTAAAAGGATGATAGAGCAAAACAAACTCGCACAATCTGACATCAACGAGATGACACACCCACCACCAAAAGGATGATGGAGCGAACCTGCACCGGCTACTGCCACCAAAAGGATAATAAAGAAAAACACTCGCACAATTTGGCTTCAACATGATGACAGACTCACCACCAAAAGGATGAAGGAGCAAACCTACACCGTCTACTACCACCAACAGGATGCTGGACCAAAATACTCACACAATTTGACCTCGACAAGATGACAGACCCACCACCAGAAGGATGACAGAGCAAATCACGCCGCCTACTACCACCAAAAGGATGGTAGAGGAAAACACTCGCACAATTTGACATTCACGAGTTGACAACCCACCACCAAAAGGATGATGAAGCAAACTCACACCGGCTACTACCACCAAAAGGATAATAGAATCAAACGCTTGCACAATCTGGAACCAACGAGATGACAGACACACCATCAAAAGGATGACGCAGCAAACTCACACCGGCTACTACCACCAAAAGGAAAATAGAATAAAAAACTCGCACAATCTGGCACCAAAGAGATAACAGACACACCACCAAAAGAAAGACGGAGCAAACTCACACCGGCTACTACCACCAAAAGGGATATTAAGAAAAAGACTCGCAAAATCTGACACCGACGAGATGACAGATCCCCGACCAAAAGGATGACGGAGCAAACCCACATCTGCTACTACCACTAAAAGGATGATAGAGCAAAACAAACTCGCACAATCTGACATCAACGAGATGACACACGCACCACCAAAAAGATGATGGAGCGAACCTATACCGGCTACTGCCACCAAAAGGATAATAAAGAAAAACACTCGCACAATTTGGCTTCAACATGATGACAGACTCACCACCAAAAGGATGAAGGAGCAAACCTACACCGTCTACTACCACCAACAGGATGATAGAGCAAAATACTCACACAATTTGACCTCGACAAGATGACAGACCCACCACCAAAAGGATGACAGAGCAAACTCACGCCGCCTACAACCACCAAAAGGATGGTAGAGGAAAACACTCGCACAATTTGACATTCACGAGTTGACAACCCACAACCAAAAGGATGATGAAGCAAACTCACACCGGCTACTACCACCAAAAGGATAATAGAATAAAACGCTCGCACAATCTGGCACCAACGAGATGACAAACACACCATCAAAAGGATGACGCAGCAAACTCACACCGGCTACTACCACCAAAAGGAAAATAGAATAAAACACTCGCACAATCTGGCACCAAAGAGATAACAGACACACCACCAAAAGGACGACGAAGCAAACTCACACCGGCTACTACCACCAAAAGGGATATTGAGAAAAACACTCGCACAATCTGACACCGACGAGATGACAGATCCCCGACCAAAAGGATGACGAAGCAAACCCACATCTGCTACTACCACTAAAAGGATGATAGAGCAAAACACACTCACACAATCTGACATCAATGAGATGACACACGCACCACCAAAAAGATGATGGAGCTAACCTACACCGGCTACTTCCACCAAAAGGATAATAAAGAAAAACACTCGCACGATTTGGATTCAACATGATGACAGACTCACCACCAAAAGGATGATAGAGCAAACCTACACTGGCTACTACCACCAAAAGTATGATAGAGCAAAATACTCACACAGTCTGACATCGACAAGATGACAGACCCACCACCAAAAGGATGACAGAGCAAACTCACGCCGCCTACTACCACTAAAAGGATGGTAGAGCAAAACACTCGCACAATTTGACATTCACGAGTTGACAACCCACCACCAAAAGGATGATGAAGCAAACTCACACCGGCTACTACCACCAAAAGGATAATAGAATAAAACGCTCGCACAATCTGGCACCAACGAGATGACAGACACACCACCAAAAGGATGACAGAGCAAACTCACACCGGCTACTACCACCAAAAGGAAAATAGAATAAAACACTCGCATAATCTGGCACCAATGAGATGACATACACATCACCAAAAGGACGACGGGGCAAATTCACACCGGCTACTACCACCAAAAGGGAGATTGAGAAAAACACTCGCACAATCTGACACCGACGAGATGACAGAACCCCGACCAAAAGGATGACGGAGCAAACCCACATCTGCTACTACCACTAAAAGAATGATAGAGCAAAACACACTCGCACAATCTGACATCAACGAGATGACACACCCACCACCAAAAGGATGATGGAGTGAACCCACATCGGCTACTGCCACCAAAAGGATAATAAAGAAAAACACTCGCACAATTTAGCTTCAACATGATGACAGACTCACCACCAAAAGGATGAAGGAGCAAACCTACACTATCTACTACCACCAACAGGATGATAGAGCAAAATACTCACACAATTTGACCTCGACAAGATGACAGACCCACCACCAAATGGATGACAGAGCAAACTCACGCCGCCTACTACCACCAAAAGCATGGTAGAGGAAAACACTCGCACAATTTGACATTCACGAGTTGACAACCCACCACCAAAAGGATGATGAAGCAAACTCACACCGGCTACTACCACCAAAAGGATAATAGAATAAAACGCTCGCACAATCTGGCACCAACGAGATGACAGACACACCATCAAAAGGATGACGGAGCAAACTACCACCGGCTACTACCACCAAAAGGAAAATAGAATAAAACACTCGCACAATCTGGCACCAAAGAGATAACAGACACACCACCAAAAGGACGACGGAGCAAACTCACACCGGCTACTACCACCAAAAGGGATATTGAGAAAAACACTCGCACAATCTGACACCGACGAGATGACAGAACCCCGACCAAAAGGATGACGGAGCAAACCCACATCTGCTACTACCACTAAAAGGATGATAGAGCAAAACAAACTCGCACAATCTGACATCAACGAGATGACACACCCACCACCAAAAGGATGATGGAGCGAACCTGCACCGGCTACTGCCACCAAAACGATAATAAAGAAAAACACTCGCACAATTTGGCTTCAACATGATGACAGACTCACCACCAAAAGGATGAAGGAGCAAACCTACACCGTCTACTACCACCAACAGGATGATAGAGCAAAATACTGACACAATTTGACCTCGACAAGATGACAGACCCACCACCAAAAGGATGACAGAGCAAACTCACGCCGCCTACTACCACCAAAAGGATGGTAGAGGAAAACACTCGCACAATTTGACATTCACGAGCTGATAACCCACCACCAAAAGGATGATGAAGCAAACTCACACCGGCTACTACCACCAAAAGGATAATAGAATCAAACGCTTGCACAATCTGGCACCAACGAGATGACAGAAACACCATCAAAAGGATGACGCAGCAAACTCACACCGGCTACTACCACCAAAAGGAAAATAGAATAAAACACTCGCACAATCTGGCACCAAAGAGATAACAGACACACCACCAAAAGGACGACAGAGCAAACTCACACCGGCTACTACCACGAAAAGGGATATTGAGAAAAACACTCGCACAATCTGACACCGACGAGATGACAGAACCCCGACCAAAAGGATGACGGAGCAAACCCACATCTGCTACTACCACTAAAAGGATGATAGAGCAAAACAAACTCGCACAATCTGACATCAACGAGATGACACACCCACCACCAAAAGGATGATGGAGCGAACCTGCACCGGCTACTGCCACCAAAAGGATAATAAAGAAAAACACTCGCACAATTTGGCTTCAACATGATGACACACTCACCACCAAAAGGATGAAGGAGCAAACCTACACCGTCTACTACCACCAACAGGATGATAGACCAAAATACTCACACAATTTGACCTCGACAAGATGACAGACCCACCACCAAAAGGATGACAGAGCAAACTCACGCCGCCTACTACCACCAAAAGGATGGTAGAGGAAAACACTCGCACAATTTGACATTCACGAGTTGACAACCCACCACCAAAAGGATGATGAAGCAAACTCACACCGGCTACTACCACCAAAAGGATAATAGAATCAAACGCTTGCACAATCTGGCACCAACGAGATGACAGACACACCATCAAAAGGATGACGCAGCAAACTCACACCGGCTACTACCACCAAAAGGAAAATAGAATAAAACACTCGCACAATCTGGCACCAAAGAAATAACAGACACACCACCAAAAGAAAGACGGAGCAAACTCACACCGGCTACTACCACCAAAAGGGATATTGAGAAAAATACTCGCACAATCTGACACCGACGAGATGACAGATCCCCGACCAAAAGGATGACGGAGCAAACCCACATCTGCTACTACCACTAAAAGGATGATAGAGCAAAACAAACTCGCACAATCTGACATCAACGAGATGACACACGCACCATCAAAAAGATGATGGAGCGAACCTACACCGGCTACTGCCACCAAAAGGATAATAAAGAAAAACACTCGCACAATTTGGCTTCAACATGATGACAGACTCACCACCAAAATGATGAAGGAGCAAACCTACACCGTCTACTACCACCAACAGGATGATAGAGCAAAATACTCACACAATTTGACCTCGACAAGATGACAGACCCACCACCAAAAGGATGACAGAGCAAACTCACGCCGCCTACTACCACCAAAAGGATGGTAGAGGAAAACACTCGCACAATTTGACATTCACGAGTTGACAACCCACCACCAAAAGAATGATGAAGCAAACTCACACCGGCTACTACCACCAAAAGGATAATAGAATAAAACGCTCGCACAATCTGGCACCAACGAGATGACAGACACACCATTAAAAGGATGACGCAGCAAAATCACACCGGCTACTACCACCAAAAGGAAAATAGAATAAAACACTCGCACAATCTGGCACCAAAGAGATAACAGACACACCACCAAAAGGACGACGGAGCAAACTCACACCGGCTACTACCACCAAAAGGGATATTGAGAAAAACACTCGCACAATCTGACACCGACGAGATGACAGAACCCCGACCAAAAGGATGACGGAGCAAACCCACATCTGCTACTACCACTAAAAGGATGATAGAGCAAAACAAACTCGCACAATCTGACATCAACGAGATGACACACCCACCACCAAAAGGATGATGGAGCGAACCTGCACCGGCTACTCCCACCAAAAGGATAATAAAAAAAAACACTCGCACAATTTGGCTTCAACATGATGACAGACTCACCACCAAAAGGATGAAGGAGCAAACCTACACCGTCTACTACCACCAACAGGATGATAGAGCAAAATACTCACACAATTTGACCTCGACAAGATGACAGACCCAGCACCAAAAGGATGACAGAGCAAACTCACGCCGCCTACTACCACCAAAAGGATGGTAGAGGAAAACACTCGCACAATTTGACATTCACGAGTTGACAACCCACCACCAAAAGGATCATGAAGCAAACTCACACTGGCTACTACCACCAAAAGGATAATAGAATAAAACGCTTGCACAATCTGGCACCAACGAGATGACAGACACACCATCAAAAGGATGACGCAGCAAACTCACACCGACTACTACCACCAAAAGGAAAATAGAATAAAACACTCGCACAATCTGGCACCAAAGAGATAACAGACACACAACCAAAAGGACGACGGAGCAAACTCACACCGGCTACTACCACCAAAAGGGATATTGAGAAAAACACTCGCACAATCTGACACCGACGAGATGACAGATCCCCGACCAAAAGGATGACGGAGCAAACCCACATCTGCTACTACCACTAAAAGGATGATAGAGCAAAACAAACTCGCACAATCTGACATCAACGAGATGACACACGCACCACCAAAAAGATGATGGAGCGAACCTACACCGGCTACTGCCACCAAAAGGATAATAAAGAAAAACACTCGCACAATTTGGCTTCAACATGATGACAGACTCACCACCAAAATGATGAAGGAGCAAACCTACACCGTCTACTACCACCAACAGGATGATAGAGCAAAATACTCACACAATTTGAACTCGACAAGATGACAGACCCACCACCAAAAGGATGACAGAGCAAACTCACGCCGCCTTCTACCACCAAAAGGATGGTAGAGGAAAACACTCGCACAATTTGACATTCACGAGTTGACAACCCACCACCAAAAGGATGATGAAGCAAACTCACACCGGCTACTACCACCAAAAGGATAATAGAATCAAACGCTTGCACAATCTGGCACCAACGAGATGACAGACACACCATCAAAAGGATGACGCAGCAAACTCACACCGGCTACTACCACCAAAAGGAAAATAGAATAAAACACTCGCACAATCTGGCACCAAAGAAATAACAGACACACCACCAAAAGAAAGACGGAGCAAACTCACCCCGGCTACTACCACCAAAAGGGATATTGAGAAAAAGACTCGCACAATCTGACACCGACGAGATGACAGATCCCCGACCAAAAGGATGACGGAGCAAACCCACATCTGCTACTACCACTAAAAGGATGATAGAGCAAAACAAAATCGCACAATCTGACATCAACGAGATGACACACGCACCACCAAAAAGATGATGGAGCGAACCTACACCAGCTACTGCCACCAAAAGGATAATAAAGAAAAACACTCGCACAATTTGGCTTCAACATGATGACAGACTCACCACCAAAATGATGAAGGAGCAAACCTACACCGTCTACTACCACCAACAGGATGATAGAGCAAAATACTCACACAATTTGACCTCGACAAGATGACAGACCCACCACCAAAAGGATGACAGAGCAAACTCACGCCGCCTACTACCACCAAAAGGATGGTAGAGGAAAACACTCGCACAATTTGACATTCACGAGTTGACAACCCACCACCAAAAGGATGATGAAGCAAACTCACACCGGCTACTACCACCAAAAGGATAATAGAATAAAACGCTCGCACAATCTGGCACCAATGAGATGACAGACACACCATTAAAAGGATGACGCAGCAAAATCACACCGGCTACTACCACCAAAAGGAAAATAGAATAAAACACTCGCATAATCTGGCACCAAAGAGATAACAGACACACCACCAAAAGGACGACGGAGCAAACTCACACCGGCTACTACCACCAAAAGGGATATTGAGAAAAACACTCGCACAATCTGACACCGACGAGATGACAGATCCCCGACCAAAAGGATGACGGAGCAAACCCACATCTGCTACTACCACTAAAAGGATGATAGAGAAAAACAAACTCGCACAATCTGACATCAACGAGATGACACACGCACCACCAAAAAGATGATGGAGCGAACCTACACCGGCTACTGCCACCAAAAGGATAATAAAGAAAAACACTCGCACAATTTGGCTTCAACATGATGACAGACTCACCACCAAAAGGATGATAGAGCAAACCTACACTGGCTACTACCACCAAAAGTATGATAGAGCAAAATACTCACACAGTCTGACATCGACAAGATGACAGACCCACCACCAAAAGGATGACAGAGCAAACTCACGCCGCCTACTACCACCAAAAGGATGGTAGAGCAAAACATTCGCACAATTTGACATTCACGAGTTGACAACCCACCACCAAAAGGATGATGAAGCAAACTCACACCGGCTACTACCACCAAAAGGATAATAGAATAAAACGCTCGCACAATCTGGCACCAACGAGATGACAGACACACCATCAAAAGGATGACGCAGCAAAATCACACCGGCTACTACCACCAAAAGGAAAATAGAATAAAACACTCGCACAATCTGGCACCAAAGAGATGACAGACACACCACCAAAAGGACGACGGAGCAAACTCACACCGGCTACTACCACCAAAAGGGATATTGAGAAAAACACTCGCACAATCTGACACCGACGAGATGACAGAACCCCGACCAAAAGGATGACGGAGCAAACCCACATCTGCTACTACCACTAAAAGGATGATAGAGCAAAACAAACTCGCACAATCTGACATCAACGAGATGACACACCCACCACCAAAAGGATGATGGAGCGAACCTGCACCGGCTACTGCCACCAAAAGGATAATAAAGAAAAACACTCGCACAATTTGGCTTCAACATGATGACAGACTCACCACCAAAAGGATGAAGGAGCAAACCTACACCGTCTACTACCACCAACAGGATGATAGAGCAAAATACTCATACAATTTGACCTCGACAAGATGACAGACCCACCACCAAAAGGATGACAGAGCAAACTCACGCCGCCTACTACCACCAAAAGGATGGTAGAGGAAAACACTCGCACAATTTGACATTCATGAGTTGACAACCCACCACCAAAAGGATGATGAAGCAAACTCACACCGGCTACTACCACCAAAAGGATAATAGAATAAAACGCTCGCACAATCTGGCACCAACGAGATGACAGACACACCATCAAAAGGATGACGCAGCAAAATCACACCGGCTACTACCACCAAAAGGAAAATAGAATAAAACACTCGCACAATCTGGCACCAAAGAGATAACAGACACACCACCAAAAGGACGACGGAGCAAACTCACACCGGCTACTACCACCAAAAGGGATATTGAGAAAAACACTCGCACAATCTGACACCGACGAGATGACAGAACCCCGACCAAAAGGATGACGGAGCAAACCCACATCTGCTACTACCACTAAAAGGATGATAGAGCAAAACAAACTCGCACAATCTGACATCAACGAGATGACACACCCACCACCAAAAGGATGATGGAGCGAACCTGCACCGGCTACTCCCACCAAAAGGATAATAAAGAAAAACACTCGCACAATTTGGCTTCAACATGATAACAGACTCACCACCAAAAGGATGAAGGAGCAAACCTACACCGTCTACTACCACCAACAGGATGATAGAGCAAAATACTCACACAATTTGACCTCGACAAGATGACAGACCCAACACCAAAAGGATGACAGAGCAAACTCACGCCGCCTACTACCACCAAAAGGATGGTAGAGCAAAACACTCGCACAATTTGACATTCACGAGTTGACAACCCACCACCAAAAGCATCATGAAGCAAACTCACACCGGCTACTACCACCAAAAGGATAATAGAATAAAACGCTTGCACAATCTGGCACCAACGAGATGACAGACACACCATCAAAAGGATGACGCAGCAAACTCACACCGGCTACTACCACCAAAAAGAAAATAGAATAAAACACTCGCACAATCTGGCACCAAAGAGATAACAGACACACAACCAAAAGGACGACGGAGCAAACTCACACCGGCTACTACCACCAAAAGGGATATTGAGAAAAAGACTCGCACAATCTGACACCGACGAGATGACAGATCCCCGACCAAAAGGATGACGGAGCAAACCCACATCTGCTACTACCACTAAAAGGATGATAGAGCAAAACAAAATCGCACAATCTGACATCAACAAGATGACACACCCACCACCAAAAGGATGATGGAGCGAACCTGCACCGGCTACTCCCACCAAAAGGATAATAAAGAAAAACACTCGCACAATTTGGCTTCAACATGATGACAGACTCACCACCAAAATGATGAAGGAGCAAACCTACACCGTCTACTACCACCAACAGGATGATAGAGCAAAATACTCACACAATTTGACCTCGACAAGATGACAGACCCAACACCAAAAGGATGACAGAGCAAACTCACGCCGCCTACTACCACCAAAAGGATGGTAGAGGAAAACACTCGCACAATTTGACATTCACGAGTTGACAACCCACCACCAAAAGGATCATGAAGCAAACTCACACCGGCTACTACCACCAAAAGGATAATAGAATAAAACGCTTGCACAATCTGGCACCAACGAGATGACAGACACACCATCAAAAGGATGACGCAGCAAACTCACACCGGCTACTACCACCAAAAGGAAAATAGAATAAAACACTCGCACAATCTGGCACCAAAGAGATAACAGACACACAACCAAAAGGACGACGGAGCAAACTCACACCGGCTACTACCACCAAAAGGGATATTGAGAAAAAGACTCGCACAATCTGACACCGACGAGATGACAGATCCCCGACCAAAAGGATGACGGAGCAAACCCACATCTGCTACTACCACTAAAAGGATGATAGAGCAAAACAAAATCGCACAATCTGACATCTACGAGATGACACACGCACCACCAAAAAGATGATGGAGCGAACCTACACCGGCTACTGCCACCAAAAGGATAATAAAGAAAAACACTCGCACAATTTGGCTTCAACATGATGACAGACTCACCACCAAAATGATGAAGGAGCAAACCTACACCGTCTACTACCACCAATAGGATGATAGAGCAAAATACTCACACAATTTGACCTGGACAAGATGACAGACCCACCACCAAAAGGATGACAGAGCAAACTCACGCCGCCTACTACCACCAAAAGGATGGTAGAGGAAAACACTCGCACAATTTGACATTCACGAGTTGACAACCCACCACCAAAAGGATGATGAAGCAAACTCACACCGGCTACTACCACCAAAAGGATAATAGAATAAAACGCTCGCACAATCTGGCACCAACGAGATGACAGACACACCATTAAAAGGATGACGCAGCAAAATCACACCGGCTACTACCACCAAAAGGAAAATAGAATAAAACACTTGCACAATCTGGCACCAAAGAGATAACAGACACACCACCAAAAGGACGACGGAGCAAACTCACACCGGCTACTACCACCAAAAGGGATATTGAGAAAAACACTCGCACAATCTGACACCGACGAGATGAGAGATCCCCGACCAAAAGGATGACGGAGCAAACCCACATCTGCTACTACCACTAAAAGGATGATAGAGCAAAACAAACTCGCACAATCTGACATCAACGAGATGACACACCCACCACCAAAAGGATGATGGAGCGAACCTGCACCGGCTACTGCCACCAAAAGGATAATAAAGAAAAACACTCGCACAATTTGGCTTCAACATGATGACAGACTCACCACCAAAAGGATGAAGGAGCAAACCTACACCGTCTACTACCACCAACAGGATGATAGAGCAAAATACTCACACAATTTGACCTCGACAAGATGACAGACCCACCACCAAAAGGATGACAGAGCAAACTCACGCCGCCTACTACCACCAAAAGGATGGTAGAGGAAAACACTCGCACAATTTGACATTCATGAGTTGACAACCCACCACCAAAAGGATGATGAAGCAAACTCACACCGGCTACTACCACCAAAAGGATAATAGAATAAAACGCTCGCACAATCTGGCACCAACGAGATGACAGACACACCATCAAAAGGATGACGCAGCAAAATCACACCGGCTACTACCACCAAAAGGAAAATAGAATAAAACACTCGCACAATCTGGCACCAAAGAGATAACAGACACACCACCAAAAGGACGACGGAGCAAACTCACACCGGCTACTACCACCAAAAGGGATATTGAGAAAAACACTCGCACAATCTGACACCGACGAGATGACAGAACCCCGACCAAAAGGATGACGGAGCAAACCCACATCTACTACTACCACTAAAAGGATGATAGAGCAAAACAAACTCGCACAATCTGACATCAACGAGATGACACACCCACCACCAAAAGGATGATGGAGCGAACCTGCACCGGCTACTCCCACCAAAAGGATAATAAAGAAAAACACTCGCATAATTTGGCTTCAACATGATAACAGACTCACCACCAAAAGGATGAAGGAGCAAACCTACACCGTCTACTACCACCAACAGGATGATAGAGCAAAATACTCACACAATTTGACCTCGACAAGATGACAGACCCAACACCAAAAGGATGACAGAGCAAACTCACGCCGCCTACTACCACCAAAAGGATGGTAGAGGAAAACACTCGCACAATTTGACATTCACGAGTTGACAACCCACCACCAAAAGGATCATGAAGCAAACTCACACCGGCTACTACCACCAAAAGGATAATAGAATAAAACGCTTGCACAATCTGGCACCAACGAGATGACAGACACACCATCAAAAGGATGACGCAGCAAACTCACACCGACTACTACCACCAAAAGGAAAATAGAATAAAACACTCGCACAATCTGGCACCAAAGAGATAACAGACACACAACCAAAAGGACGACGGAGCAAACTCACACCGGCTACTACCACCAAAAGGGATATTGAGAAAAAGACTCGCACAATCTGACACCGACGAGATGACAGATCCCCGACCAAAAGGATGACGGAGCAAACCCACATCTGCTACTACCACTAAAAGGATGATAGAGCAAAACAAAATCGCACAATCTGACATCAACAAGATGACACACCCACCACCAAAAGGATGATGGAGCGAACCTGCACCGGCTACTCCCACCAAAAGGATAATAAAGAAAAACACTCGCACAATTTGGCTTCAACATGATGACAGACTCACCACCAAAATGATGAAGGAGCAAACCTACACCGTCTACTACCACCAACAGGATGATAGAGCAAAATACTCACACAATTTGACCTCGACAAGATGACAGACCCAACACCAAAAGGATGACAGAGCAAACTCACGCCGCCTACTACCACCAAAAGGATGGTAGAGGAAAACACTCGCACAATTTGACATTCACGAGTTGACAACCCACCACCAAAAGGATCATGAAGCAAACTCACACCGGCTACTACCACCAAAAGGATAATAGAATAAAACGCTTGCACAATCTGGCACCAACGAGATGACAGACACACCATCAAAAGGATGACGCAGCAAACTCACACCGGCTACTACCACCAAAAGGAAAATAGAATAAAACACTCGCACAATCTGGCACCAAAGAGATAACAGACACACAACCAAAAGGACGACGGAGCAAACTCACACCGGCTACTACCACCAAAAGGGATATTGAGAAAAACACTCGCACAATCTGACACCGACGAGATGACAGATCCCCGACCAAAAGGATGACGGAGCAAACCCACATCTGCTACTACCACTAAAAGGATGATAGAGCAAAACAAAATCGCACAATCTGACATCAACGAGATGACACACGCACCACCAAAAAGATGATGGAGCGAACCTACACCGGCTACTGCCACCAAAAGGATAATAAAGAAAAACACTCGCACAATTTGGCTTCAACATGATGACAGACTCACCACCAAAATGATGAAGGAGCAAACCTACACCGTCTACTACCACCAACAGGATGATAGAGCAAAATACTCACACAATTTGACCTCGACAAGATGACAGACCCACCACCAAAAGGATGACAGAGCAAACTCACGCCGCCTACTACCACCAAAAGGATGGTAGAGGAAAACACTCGCACAATTTGACATTCACGAGTTGACAACCCACCACCAAAAGGATGATGAAGCAAACTCACACCGGCTACTACCACCAAAAGGATAATAGAATAAAACGCTCGCACAATCTGGCACCAACGAGATGACAGACACACCATTAAAAGGATGACGCAGCAAAATCACACCGGCTACTACCACCAAAAGGAAAATAGAATAAAACACTTGCACAATCTGGCACCAAAGAGATAACAGACACACCACCAAAAGGACGACGGAGCAAACTCACACCGGCTACTACCACCAAAAGGGATATTGAGAAAAACACTCGCACAATCTGACACCGACGAGATGAGAGATCCCCGACCAAAAGGATGACGGAGCAAACCCACATCTGCTACTACCACTAAAAGGATGATAGAGCAAAACAAACTCGCACAATCTGACATCAACGAGATGACACACGCACCACCAAAAAGATGATGGAGCGAACCTACACCGGCTACTGCCACCAAAAGGATAATAAAGAAAAACACTCGCACAATTTGGCTTCAACATGATGACAGACTCACCACCAAAAGGATGATAGAGCAAACCTACACTGGCTACTACCACCAAAAGTATGATAGAGCAAAATACTCACACAGTCTGACATCGACAAGATGACAGACCCACCACCAAAAGGATGACAGAGCAAACTCACGCCGCCTACTACCACCAAAAGGATGGTAGAGCAAAACATTCGCACAATTTGACATTCACGAGTTGACAACCCACCACCAAAAGGATGATGAAGCAAACTCACACCGGCAACTACCACCAAAAGGATAATAGAATAAAACGCTCGCACAATCTGGCACCAACGAGATGACAGACATACCATCAAAAGGATGACGCAGCAAAATCACACCGGCTACTACCACCAAAAGGAAAATAGAATAAAACACTCGCACAATCTGGCACCAAAGAGATGAAAGACACACCACCAAAAGGACGACGGAGCAAACTCACACCGGCTACTACCACCAAAAGGGATATTGAGAAAAACACTCGCACAATCTGACACCGACGAGATGACAGAACCCCGACCAAAAGGATGACGGAGCAAACCCACATCTGCTACTACCACTAAAAGGATGATAGAGCAAAACAAACTCGCACAATCTGACATCAACGAGATGACACACCCACCACCAAAAGGATGATGGAGCGAACCTGCACCGGCTACTACCACCAAAAGGATAATAAAGAAAAACACTCGCACAATTTGGCTTCAACATGATGACAGACTCACCACCAAAAGGATGAAGGAGCAAACCTACACCGTCTACTACCACCAACAGGATGATAGAGCAAAATACTCACACAATTTGACCTCGACAAGATGACAGACCCACCACCAAAAGGATGACAGAGCAAACTCACGCCGCCTACTACCACCAAAAGGATGGTAGAGGAAAACACTCGCACAATTTGACATTCATGAGTTGACAACCCACCACCAAAAGGATGATGAAGCAAACTCACACCGGCTACTACCACCAAAAGGATAATAGAATAAAACGCTCGCACAATCTGGCACCAACGAGATGACAGACACACCATCAAAAGGATGACGCGGCAAAATCACACCGGCTACTACCACCAAAAGGAAAATAGAATAAAACACTCGCACAATCTGGCACCAAAGAGATAACAGACACACCACCAAAAGGACGACGGAGCAAACTCACACCGGCTACTACCACCAAAAGGGATATTGAGAAAAACACTCGCACAATCTGACACCGACGAGATGACAGAACCCCGACCAAAAGGATGACGGAGCAAACCCACATCTGCTACTACCACTAAAAGGATGATAGAGCAAAACAAACTCGCACAATCTGACATCAACAAGATGACACACTCACCACCAAAAGGATGATGGAGCGAACCTGCACCGGCTACTCCCACCAAAAGGATAATAAAGAAAAACACTCGCACAATTTGGCTTCAACATGATGACAGACTCACCACCAAAAGGATGAAGGAGCAAACCTACACCGTCTACTACCACCAACAGGATGATAGAGCAAAATACTCACACAATTTGACCTCGACAAGATGACAGACCCATCACCAAAAGGATGACAGAGCAAACTCACGCCGCCTACTACCACCAAAAGGATGGTAGAGGAAAACACTCGCACAATTTGACATTCACGAGTTGACAACCCACCACCAAAAGGATCATGAAGCAAACTCACACCGGCTACTACCACCAAAAGGATAATAGAATAAAACGCTTCCACAATCTGGCACCAACGAGATGACAGACACACCATCAAAAGGATGACGCAGCAAACTCACACCGGCTACTACCACCAAAAGGAAAATAGAATAAAACACTCGCACAATCTGGCACCAAAGAGATAACAGACACACAACCAAAAGGACGACGGAGCAAACTCACACCGGCTACTACCACCAAAAGGGATATTGAGAAAAACACTCGCACAATCTGACACCGACGAGATGACAGATCCCCGACCAAAAGGATGACGGAGCAAACCCACATCTGCTACTACCACTAAAAGGATGATAGAGCAAAACAAACTCGCACAATCTGACATCAACGAGATGAGACACGCACCACCAAAAAGATGATGGAGCGAACCTACACCGGCTACTGCCACCAAAAGGATAATAAAGAAAAACACTCGCACAATTTGGCTTCAACATGATGACAGACTCACCACCAAAAGGATGATAGAGCAAACCTACACTGGCTACTACCACCAAAAGTATGATAGAGCAAAATACTCACACAGTCTGACATCGACAAGATGACAGACCCACCACCAAAAGGATGACAGAGCAAACTCACGCCGCCTACTACCACTAAAAGGATGGTAGAGCAAAACACTCGCACAATTTGACATTCACGAGTTGACAACCCACCACCAAAAGGATGATGAAGCAAACTCACACCGGCTACTACCACCAAAAGGATAATAGAATAAAATGCTCGCACAATCTGGCACCAACGAAATGACAGACACACCACCAAAAGGATGACGGAGCAAACTCACACCGGCTACTACCACCAAAAGGAAAATAGAATAAAACACTCACACAATCTGGCACCAAAGAGATGACAGACACACCACCAAAAGGACGACGGAGCAAACTCACACCGGCAACTACCACCAAAAGGGATATTGAGAAAAACACTCGCACAGTCTGACACTGACGAGATGACAGATCCCCGACCAAAAGGATGACGGAGCAAACCCACATCTGCTACTACCACTAAAAGGATGATAGAGCAAAACAAAATCGCACAATCTGACATCAACGAGATGACACACGCACCACCAAAAAGATGATGGAGCGAACCTACACCGGCTACTGCCACCAAAAGGATAATAAAGAAAAACACTCGCACAATTTGGCTTCAACATGATGACAGACTCACCACCAAAAGGATGATAGAGCAAACCTACACTGGCTACTACCACCAAAAGTATGATAGAGCGAACCTACACTGGCTACTGCCACCAAAAGGATAATAAAGAAAAACACTCGCACAATTTGGCTTCAACATGATGACAGACTCACCACCAAAAGGATGAAGGAGCAAACCTACACCGTCTACTACCACCAACAAGATGATATAACAAAATCCTCACACAGTTTGACATCGACAAGATGACAGACCCACCACCAAAAGGATGACAGAGCAAACTCACGCCGCCTACTACCACTAAAAGGATGGTAGAGCAAAACACTCGCACAATTTGACATTCACGAGTTGACAACCCACCACCAAAAGGATGATGAAGCAAACTCACACCGGCTACTACCACCAAAAGGATAATAGAATAAAACGCTCGCACAATCTGGCACCAACGAAATGGCAGACACACCACCAAAAGGATGACGGAGCAAACTCACACCGGCTACTACCACCAAAAGGAAAATAGAATAAAACACTCGCACAATCTGGCACCAAAGAGATGACAGAAATACCACCAAAAGGACGACGGAGCAAACTCACACCGGCTACTACCACCAAAAGGGAGATTTAGAAAAACACTCGCACAATCTGACACCGACGAGATGACAGAACCCTGACCAAAAGGATGACGGAGCAAACCCACATCTGCTACTACCACTAAAAGAATGATTGAGCAAAACACACTCGCACAATCTGACATCAACGAGATGACACACCCACCACCAAAAGGATGATGGAGCGAACCCACACCGGCTACTGCCACCAAAAGGATAATAAAGAAAAACACTCGCACAATTTGGCTTCAACATGATGACAGACTTACCACCAAAAGGATGAAGGAGCAAACCTACACCGTCTACTCCCACCAACAGGATGATAGAGAGAAATACTCACACAATTTGACTTCGACGAGATGACAGACCCACCACCAAAAGGATGACAGAGAAAAATCACGCTGCCTACTACCACCAAAAGGATGGTAGAGCAAAACACTCGCACAATTTAACATTCACGAGTTGACCACCCACCACCAAAAGGATGATGAAGAAAACTCACACCGGCTAGTGCCACCAAAAGGATAATAGAATAAAACGCTCGCACGATCTGTCACCAACGAGATGACAGACACACCACCAAAAGGATGACGGAGCGAACTCACACCGGCTACTACCACCAAAAAGGAGATTGAGAAAAACACTCGCATAATCTGGCATCAATGAGATGACACACGCACCACTAAAAGGATGATGGAGTGAACCCACACCGGCTACTGCCACGAAAAGGATAATAAATAAAAACACTCGCACAATTTGGCTTCAACGTGATGACAGACTCACCACTAAAAGGATGATCGAGCAAACCTACACCGGCTACTACCACCAAAAGGATGATTGTGCAAATTACTCACACAGTCTGACATCGATGAGATTATAGACCTACCACCAAAAGGATGACAAAGAAAACTCACGCCGCCTACTACCACCAAAAGGATGGTAGAGAAAAACACTCGCACAATTTCACATTCAGGAGTTGACAGACCCACCACCAAAAGGATGACGAAGCAAACTCACACCGGCTACAACCACCAAAAGGATAATAGAATAAAACACTCGCACAATCTGGAACCAAAGAGATGACAAACACACCACCAAAAGGATGACGGAGTTAACTCACACCGGCTACTACCACCAAAAGGGAGATTGAGAAAAACACTCGCATAATCTCACACCGAAGAATGACAGAGCAAACTCACATCGGCTACTACCACTAAAATGATGATAGATCAAAACACACTCGCACAATGTGGGATCAACGAGATGACACACCCACCACCAAAAGGATGATGGAGCAAACCCACACCGGCTACTGCAACCAAAAGGATAATAAAACAAAACACTCGCACAATTTGGCTTCAACTAGATGACAGACTCACCACCAAAAGGATGACGGAGAAAACCTACACCGACTACTACCACCAAAAGGATGATAGAGCAAATTACTCACACAGTCTGACATCGACGAGATGACAGACCTACCACCAAAAGGATGACAGAGCAAACTCACGCCGCCTACTACCACCAAAAGGATGGTACAGCAAAACACTCGCACAATTTGACATTCACGAGTTGACAGGCCCACCACCAAAAGGATAATAGAATAAAACGCTCGCACAACTTGGCACCAACGAGATAACAGACACACCACCAAAAGGATGACGGAGCAAACTCACACCGGCTACTACCACCAAAAGGAAAATTGAATAACTCACTCGCACAATCTGGCACCAAAGAGATGACAGACACACCACCAAAAGGATGACGGAGTAAACTCACACCGGCTACTACCACCAAAAGGGAGATAGAGAAAAACACTCGCATAATCTCACACCGACGAGATGACAGAACCCCCACCAAAAGGATGACAGAGCAAACTCACATTGGCTACTACCACTAAAAGGATGGTAGATCAAAACACACTCGCACAATGTGGCATCAACGAGACGACACACCCACCTCCAAAAGGATGACGGAGCAAACCCACACCGGCTTCTGCCACCAAAAGGATAATAAAACAAAACACTCGCACAATTTGGCTTCGACTAAATGACAGATCACCACCAAAAGGATGACGGAGCAAACCTACACCGGCTACTACCACCAAATGGATGATAGAGCAAAATACTCACACAGTCTGACATAGACGAAATGATAAACCTACCACCAAAAGGATGACAGAGGAAACTCACGCCGCCTACTACCACCAAAAGGATGATATAGCAAAACACTCGCACAATTTGACATTCACGAGTTGACAAACCCACCACCAAAAGGATGACTAAGCAAACTCACACCGGCTACAACCACCAAAAGGATAATAGAATAAAACATTCGCACAACCTGGCACCAACGAGATGACAGACACACCACCAATAGGATGACGGAGCAAACTCACACCGACTACTACCACCAAAACGAAAATTGAATAAAACACTCGCACAATCTGGCACCAAAGAGATGACAGACACACCACCAAAAGGATGACGGAGCAAACTCACACCGGCTACTACCACCAAAAGGGAGATTGAGAAAAACACTCGCATAATCTCACACCGACGAGATGACAGAACCCGCACTAAAAGGATGACAGAGCAAACTCACATCGGCTACTACCACTAAAAGGATGATAGATCAAAACACACTCGCACAATGTGGCATCAATGAGATGACACACCCACCACGAAAAGGATGATGGAGCAAACCCACACCGGCTACTGCCACCAAAAGGATAATAAAACAAAACACTCGCACAATTTGGCTTCAACTAGATGACACACTCACCACCAAAAGGATGACGGAGCAAACCTACACCGACTACTACCACCAAAAGGATGATAGAGAAAAATACTCATACAATCTGACATCGACGAGATGACAGACCCACCACCAAAAGGATGACATAGCAAACTCACGCCGCCTACTACCACCAAAAGGAAGGTAAAGCAAAACACTCGCACAATTTGACATTCACGAGTTGACAAACCCACCACCAAAAGGATGACTAAGCAATCTCACACTGGCTACAACCACCAAAAGGATAATAGAATAAAACGTTCGCACAACCTGGCACCAACGAGATGACAGACACACCACCAAAAGGAGGACGGAGCAAACTCACACCGACTACTACCAGCAAAACGAAAATTGAATAAAACACTCACACAATCTGGCACCAAAGAGATGACAGACGCACCACCAAAAGGATGACCGAGCAAACTCACACCGGCTACTACCACCAAAAGGGAGATTGAGAAAAACACTCGCATAATCTCACACCGAAGAGATGACAGAACCCCCACTAAAAGGATGACAGAGCAAACTCACATCGGCTACTACCACTAAAAGGATGATAGATCAAAACACACTCGCACAATGTGGTATCAACGAGATGACACACCCACCACGAAAAGGATGATGGAGCAAACCCACACCGGCTACTGGCACCAAAATGATAATAAATCAAAACACTCGCACAATTTGGCTTCAACTAGATGACAGACTCACCACCAAATGGATGACGGAGCAAACCTACACCGACTACTACCACCAAAAGGATGATAGAGAAAAATACTCACACAATCTGACATCGAGGAGATGACAGACCCACCACCAAAAGGATGACATAGCAAACTCACGCCGCCTACTACCACCAAAAGGATGGTAGAGCAAAACACTCGCCCAATTTGACATTCACGAGTTGACAGACCCACCACCAAAAGGATGACGAAGCAAACTCACACCGGCTACTACCACCAAAAGGATAATAGAATAAAACGCTCGCACAATCTGGCACCAACGAGATGACAAACACACCACCAAAAAGATGACGAAGCAAACTCACACCGGCTACTACCACCAAAAGGAAAACAGAATAAAACACTTGCACAATCTGGCACCAACGAGAAGACAAACACATCACCAAAAGGATGACAGAGCATACTCACACTGGCTACTACCACCAAAAGGGAGATTGAGAAAAACACTCGCACAATCTGACACCTACGAGATGACAGAACCCCCACCAAAATCATGACGGAGCAAACTCACAATGGCTACTACCACTAAAAGGATGATAGTTCAAAACACACTCGCACAATGTGGCATCAACGAGATGACACACCCACCTCCAAAAGGATGATGGAGCAAACCCACACCGGCTACTGCCACCAAAAGGATAATAAAACAAAACACTCGCACAATTTGGCTTCAACTAGATGACACACTCACCACCAAAAGGATGACGGAGCAAACCTACACCGACTACTACCACCAAAAGGATGATAGAGAAAAATACTCATACAATCTGACCTCGACGAGATGACAGACCCACCACCAAAAGGATGACATAACAAACTCAAGCCGCCTACTACCACCAAAAGGAAGGTAGAGCAAAACACTCGCACAATTTGACATTCACGAGTTGACAAACCCACCACCAAAAGGATGACTAAGCAATCTCACACCGGCTACAACCACCAAAAGGATAATAGAATAAAACGTTCGCACAACCTGGCACCAACGAGATGACAGACACACCACCAAAAGGAGGACGGAGCAAACTCACACCGACTACTACCACCAAAACGAAAATTGAATAAAACACTCACAAATTCTGGCACCAAAGAGATGACAAACGTACCACCAAAAGGATGACGGAGCAAACTCACACCGGCTACAACCACCAAAAGGGAGATTGAGAAAAACACTCGCATAATATCACACTGACGAGATGACAGAACCTCCACTAAAAGGATGACAGAGCAAACTCACATCGGCTACTACCACTAAAAGGATGATAGATCAAAACACGCTCGCACAATGTGGCATCAACGAGATGACACATCCACCACCAAAAGGATGATGGAGCAAACCCACACCGGCTACTGCCACCAAAAGGATAATAAAACAAAACACTCGCACAATTTGGCTTCAACTAGATGACAGACTCACCACCAAAAGGATGACGGAGCAAACTTACACCGACTACTACCACCAAAAGGATGATAGAGAAAAATACTCACACAATCTGACATCAACGAGATGACAGACCCACCACCAAGAGGATGACATAGCAAACTCACGCCGCCTACTACCACCAAAAGGATGGTAGAGCAAAACACTCGTCCAATTTGACATTCACGAGTTGACAGACCCACCACCAAAAGGATGACGGAGCAAACTCACACCGGCTACTACCACCATAGGATAATAGAATAAAACGCTCTTACAATCTGGCACCAACGAGATGACAGAAACACCACCAAAAGGATGACGGAGCAAACTCACACCGGCTACTACTACCAAAAGGAAAATAGAATAAAACACTCGCACAATCTGGCACCAACGAGATGACAGATACACCACCAAAAGGATGACAGAGCAAACTCACACCGGCTACTACCACCAAAAGGGAGATTGAGAAAAACACTCGCACAATCTGACACCGACGAGATGACAGAACCCCCAGCAAAAGGATGACGGAGCAAACCCACATCTGCTACTACCACTAAATGGATGATCGATCAAAACACACTCGAACAATCTGGCATCAACGAGATGACACACCCACCACCAAAAGGATGATGTACCAAACCCACACCGGCTACTGCCACCTAAAGGATAATAAAGCAAAACACTCGCATAATTTGGCTTCAACGAGATGACAGACTCACCACCAAAAGGATGATAGAGCAAACCTACACCATCTACTACAACCAAAAGGATGATAGAGCAAAATACTCACACAATCTGACATCGACGAGATGACAGACCTACCACCAAAAGGATGACATAGCAAACTCACGCCGCCTACTACCACCAAAAGGATGGTAGAGCAAAACACTCGCACAATTTGACATTCACGAGTTCACAGACCCACCACCAAAAGGATGACGAAGCAAACTCACACCGGCTACTACCACCAAAAGGAAAACAGAATAAAACGCTCGCACAATCTGGCACCAACGAGATGACGACACACAACCAAAATGATTACACATCAAACTCACACCGGCTACTACCACCAAAAGGAAAGTCGAATAAAACACTCGCACAATCTGGTACCAAAGAGATGACAGACACACCACCAAAAGGATGACGGAGCAAACTCACACCGGCTATTACCACCAAAAGGGAGATTTAGAAAAACACTCGCACAATCTCACCGGACGAGATGACAGAACCCCCACCAAAAGGATGAGAAAGCAAACTCACATCGGCTACTACCACTAAAAGGATAATAGATCAAAACACACTTGCACAATGTGGCATCAACGAGATGACACACCCACCACCAAAAGGAAGATGGAGCAAACCCACACCGGCTACTGCCACGAAAAGGATAATAAAACAAAACACTCGCACAATTTGGCTTCAACTAGATGACAGACTCACCACCAAAAGGATGACGGAGCAAACCTACACTGGCTACTACCACCAAAAGGATTATAGAGCAAAATACTTACACAGTCTGACATCGACGAGATGACAAACCTACCACCAAAAGAATGACAGAGCAAACTCACGTCGCCTACTACCACCAATGGGATGGTAGAGCAAAACACTCGCACAATTTGACATTCACGAGTTGACAAACCCACCACCAAAAGGATGACGAAGCAAACTCACACCGGCTACTACCACCAAAAGGATAATAGAATAAAACGCTCGCACAATCTGGCACCAACGAGATGACATTCACACCACCAAAAGGATGACAGAGCAAACACACACCGGCTACTACCACCAAAAGGAAAGTCGATTAAAACTCTCGCACAATCTGGCACCAAAGAGATGACAGACACACCACCAAAAGGATGACGAAGCAAACTCACACCGGCTACTACCACGAAAAGGGAGATTGAGAAAAACACTCGCACAATCTCACACCGACGAGATGACAGAACCCCCACCAAAAGGATGACAGTGTGAGGGCAAGTTGTCTCATAATACAGGCCTCCGAGTTTTCGATGATGACAAATTAGAAGCATCATGCAATACTTCAACATGCTATACCTCTTTTTCATTGTTAAATCATTATACCTTAATATGAGTCATAACTGAATGTGGCAGGATGCACAAAATGGAAAAAGCTGTTATTTTTGCAGGTTTCTAAGCAGTGAGTCGACCATACAGTCGGCGCATGAAGCCTGCCATTTCTCACGGCTCAGCGCATGGAAGCAATGCGTCGACCGTACAGTCGGCACATGGGTGTTTAATTTTCCACGGATCAGCGCATGAAGACATGCGTCGACCATGCCACTCAGCGCATGAAGCTGTGTATTTCCCATGGGTCAGCGCACGCCGACCCTATGGTCGACCGTTCGCGCGCTGTGCAGTTTTTCTTGCTGTGTTTTAGAATTCTGTTCAGTTGACTGTTTTGGTTATTACTATAAATCCACAAACTAACAATTGAAATCTTGAGTAAATTGTCAGGGCAAGAAACGTGAAATAGGTGCAACATATTTCTTCATCTTCATCCTTCAAACAACACACAAATCCACAAATATACACAATCATTTTTGCTGTGATTGGTGTCTTGTTCAAGGGTGATAAGGTTCGAACGTGTTGATTGAAGATCCGGTTCGAGTGGAAATTGGGGCAGGTGTTTCTTGCAGAAAACCTTGAGGGTTTTACCCATCAAGACTAGAAGGTTTTAAGGGATTTTTCTACGGAATAGTTCGTTCAACATTCAAGCAAGTGCGAAGGTAATTGATCAACGGAAGGTTCATCAGTTTAGTAGCTAGGGCGTTGAAGTGTTGAAGACTTTCCGGGTTTTGATTTGTTGGTGTCTAAGATCAGCCGAGCCGAAGGTTTGAACAACGGAAGGTTTTTCATTAAGGTGGATGGAATCGGAGATCATTCACAACAAATTGAAGGGCTTGATTCATCTTGAATCAAGGTGCAAGAAGGGATAACAAGCATCAACATCATTTGAGATTGTTTGTATCATTGTCTATCAACTCTTGTGTAAACTGTTCATTCCAATAGGTGATATATATTCAATATATCTCAATTCTAATTTTAGAATTGAGGGCAGACGTACCCCGAAGCGAGGACGACGGGGGAACTGCCTCATCAAATTGTGTGTTCTTTAGTTTCTGTCATTTTCAATTCAGCTTATAAAATAAGTGATTCTAGCTTAAGTGATTATTGTCAAACTGTGATACAAATTGAGTAAGGTGTTGAAACTCTGTTTTAACTACTAAGTACAATAAAAATATTGTACTAAGGCATTTCCAATCTCTTACTCAACATAAATATCCTTTGAGATATTGGTGCACACCAACTGTTCGACAAAAGTCCTGAACTAAAATTGTCTTATTTTGCTTCTAGTTTTTGTGTGCCTTGTTTTTCATTGGAACTAGGTAACCTTGCAAATTGAAGTAAATAATTGATAAGCATAGTTTGTGTTGTGATTTTATTTTTCCAAATTGTCATAAATCCATAGGCTTACGTATATCCGGTTTTTCAATAACCGTTCGTTTTAGACTATAATTTTCCTCGGCCGCTTCCGCACTTAAAACCTTTTTAAAACCAATTTCAAATTGGTAGCGCCGACTCAAATTTTAATTGGGATCTATTCAACCCCCCTTCTAGATCCGTGGCATAGTCTAACAAGTGGTATCCAGAGCTCCGGTTATTCGGTGCTTCAAATACAACGAGATAGAAAATGGCAAACGAACCTAAAGGGGCGTACAATAGGGCTCCTGTTTTCAACGGTGAAAATTACAGTTATTGGAAAGACTGTATGCGTGTGCATATCAACTCCATAAATAGAAAGATATGGAACGTTATCCTTAATGGTCCAATAGAAATTACTATGACTAATGCGGATAATGTAGTTGTGCCAAAGCCTGAAGCACAATGGATCGATGACGATGAGAAAAAATACAATTATGATTGGAAAGCTAAAAACATCTTAATCTCCTCATTAGGTGTAGATGAATACTATCGTGTATCCCATTGTCCTACTGCTAAGGCGATGTGGGATTCACTACAAATAGCCCATGAGGGGACAACCGATGTTAAGTTAGCTAGAATCAACACTCTTATACAAGAGTTTGATCTCTTTTTCATGGAGCAAGGGGAAACCATTACTGACATGCAAAAGAGATTTACTCATCTTATCAATCGTTTACATTCATTAGGTAGGCCTATTTCCAATGACGTTGCTACTAATAAAGTCTTGAGATGTCTTAACAGGGAATGGAAGCCAAAAGTGACCGCCATCAAAGAGGCAAATGATCTTACCATATTAGATTTGACAACATTGTTTGGCAAATTGCAAGAGCATGAACAGGTACTCTTGAGCCTAGACCAACGTGAGAAAATGGAAAAGAAAGACAAAGCGAAGGTGAGTGAAAAGAAATCGATAGCTCTTAAGACTTCCTCCTCGAAGTCTCAAGCAAAAGAGCAAAATGATTATTCCTCGAGCGACGAAGAAGAAGAAGACACAAGCGAAGATATGGGGTTGTTTGTTAAAAGGTATAACCGTTACGTAAGGAAGAACGACATACAACATTCCGAGAAGAACTTGGTAAACTTCCGGAAACAATCAAGACACTCCAAGGATGATGACTCGAAAGGTAAAAAGACTAGAGGGACGTGCTACAAGTGTGGAAAGCCCGGTCACTACAAACCGGACTGTCCAATGAATAAAAAGGGAAAGGACAAGGAATCATCAAAATCACACAAGAAATCATCAAAGCCAAGGAGAGCATACATAGCATGGGAAAGTGACAGCGACTTTTCCTCCTCTGATGAAAGTTCTAGTGATGAAGAAGAGTCCGTGAATCTATGCCTCTCCGCCAATCAGAAAAATAAGAAAAAACAGGTACGTAACTCTAAATATGATAAGTCATCAAATATGTCGCATTCAGAATTACTAGCCGCATTTCATGCCTTACATAATGAAGCAGTTGAAGCCTTCAAGAAACTTGCTTCTAATAAGGAAATCTTTACGTATTTAGAGCATAAGGTTAAAGAGTCCGAAAAGAAATTAGAGGACCTAAAGGCTTCCATTGTGAAAGGCAATGAATCGGATTGTAAGGACGATAGAAACCCTTTCAACTTCGGGTGTGGCACTTGTCATATTTGGCAAGGTGAGGTTAGACACCTCAAGGCCAAATTAAACAAGGCACTCGAGCCTAAAATTACATTTGCTATTGATAAAAAGGATTTTAGAAAAAGTATGATTAATCCATACCAAAAATATGCATATGTAATTAGGGATCAAGCAAGTGAAAGTGTCTCTAAAGTTGATTTTGCTTGCTTATAGTGTTGCAGGAAAGGCCACTCCATTAGTAAATGCCGTTTTAGAAGATTTCTTGTTCCTAAAGGCATCTACCAATGGTTGCCCAAACGCAACCATTTTGTCGCTAACCTATTAGGACCCAATATGCCATTGGGTACCTCCTTGTGCTAATTATGTTTTGACAGGTGAAATGTGTCGAGACCACCGAGAGAAGATGGGTTCTCGATAGTGGGTGCTCAAGACACATGTCTGGAGACATATCCTTATTCATAGACTTTGTGGCTAAGAAAAAAGGGTATGTAACTTATGGTGATAACAACCGCGGAGCAATACTAGGCAAAGGTAGTGTAGGTAATCCCACCTCTGCTATGATTTCTGATGTATTGCTTGTCGAAAACCTTAAACATAATCTGCTTAGCATTAGCCAACTGTGCGACAAAGTGTCGCTACTGCGAAAATCGGCGCCAGCTGGACAGAAGAGTCGCCACCGTGCGTTATTTATCCCAACGGAGGGAAAGGAAACGCTCGAAGTAAACCTCGCAAAAAACGGGAAAGGTATGGTCATCGCAACCAAAACCTGGGTTCGGGAGTCGGTTACGCAAGGGGAAGGTATTAGCACCCCTCACGTCCATCGTACTCGACGGGATCCACGCTTGGTGTTTATAAGGAAAGGGTGTGTTTATCTATCTACGCTAGTGGTCAGTCTGACAAGAAAAGAAAAGGACAGGACTCGACAGATCATACGCTGTTCTGGGCCTACGTACTCCCTCGTGCAATGGGAAAGTCAGAGTCAACGTAGTTCGACTACCTACGTCTAGACGGGGGGAAAGGTTGCTCGCCAAGACATCGCGTCCTGTGCCTACGTACTTCCACACGGCATGGAAGATCAGAGCAAACGTGGTTCGGGCTACGCACGACACAAGCTGTTCAAGTGTTTTTTATGGGAAAATGCACCTTAACCAAGGGTTTTCACAGTCCAGGAGGACAAAAGGTTTTGATGTTTGTTCAAATCTTTTGACGGAAGAAATGAATTCACTTTTGTTTTATCCCTTATTAAGTGTTTTTCTGTTGTTTTGAGAAAGGAAAGGGACACCCTAAAACTATGGTTGAAAAGGGGAATCTACCTAATGTTATCATGCCTGGTTAACCAACCTAATGTCTATCATAACTCCTCCACAGCAGAGAAGTTAGAGCTCCTAAGGGATCATGGCAACAGAACTAAACAGCAAACAGGAATCACTGCAAAGTAAAGAAATACGGGAAATATGCATGAATGCAACAACCAAACAAGTAAGGCACAAAGGCCACACACCACAGAGGCAAGGGAGCTCAACTCTACCAAATACCAGCAAGCAAAGCCACTCAATAACAATCAAGCAGAAGGAGGACCACCTCAACTTCTCATGCACACAAGCAGGCTTATTTCTAAGATGCACCTATCTCAGAAATATCTATATGAAACCCCTAAGTCTAATGCAGCACAGCACCACACAAGTCAATCAACACAAAAGAGAAGGCTAACCAGCCTGGCAAACTCCTATCCAAAATCAAGAAACTATCCCTGAGCAGGACCCCTAGACAAAACCATAATCAAACCCCTGAACAAAGCCCCTAATCAAACCCCTGAGCAAAAGCCCTGCACTAAACCTTAATCAAATCTCTAAGCAAATCCCTAAACAAAACCCTAATCAAATCTCTACGCAAAGCCCTAAACAAACTTCCAGCAAAACCCTAAAGCAAACCCCTACATAAGAGAAATCAATCCCCATCTTCAAGCTTCAAGACAAGCCTACCAAAGAAAGGGAGCTAAGTAGACAGACTCACAGTGCCTTCCTCAGGAAAGTACTAGGAGACTTCTACTTAGGAATCATATCCCATGTGGCTCAACAACTGTGAACAGTTTACATTCCTCCTCAGGAGAAACTAAACTCACATGAAGGCTCCAACATCATTGGATACTTAAGAGAAAGGTGAGAAGAAAGAATGAAAAACACCCATAGTGCCTTCCTCAGGAAAGTACCATGAATTTCCCTCAAACTTCAGGATCTCAAACCTCACAGAAAGGGAGCAAGCTTCTAGACTAGGTCTTAAATCCATGCATCCTTGCAAGCTCCATCAAGTCTACATCCATCCTCCATCTTCAAGAAGAAACCACAGGCCCTCAAACCAAAAGAAACTATCTCTAAAGTTCAACTGCAGTTGAACTTCAAAGTCAGAAGCCCTCAAGACTCCTCCTATTCTCAAGCTCAAGCCAAAAATAGCAAAACACTCTATAAAAATCTACCAAAAATCTAGGGGAAACCTACACGTCTCTATGATCCCAAGATCAGATCTCAAAGCCTAATCAACTTCTAAGGCTACTAAACAATCCCTAACATGTGAATGGTCAAGGGTTAACCAGCAAGTTATGAGGTATCTACTCTCTAACCCTAAAACAACATCAATCAATTTCTAAAAAACCTATGAAAAATCTATGGGGAGCATACATCAGTCTAGTATAACATACTAAAAAAAGAAAAGCAAAATTCAGTACCAAGTGAGAGAAATAAAATCAGCAAGGCAGACACATCACAAATTAATATCCAAAACCAAATAAAATGCAAAAAATGCAATAGAAATGAAAATGCATGATCAAATTAATATTTTTGCACCATAAAATCCTAAATTGAACTATGAACCTATAGAAAAAATAAGGGGATTAATTGGATGATCCTACTATTTTTTATGAATTATTTTCTAACATGGATAAAACAAAGAAATTAAAAAAGAAAATAAAACAAGGGGGGTGCACTCAGCAAAATGTCCTAGTTGCTTCTCAGCATTGGGCCAAGAGGAGGGTGCGATCAGCACTTGTTCATTAAGCCCACGAAATTCATTCAGTTCACACAGCCAGGGGAGGGGTCAACGAGTAAGGAGGGGGCAGCGATAGCAATTCATATTGTTTGGGCCCAGCCCAAACTCAAACCCTAACCCAATCAAACAACTAACAAAACCATCCCTCACCCCAAAAAATCGTTCACTGTTCACTCCCTAACCCTAATGCGCCGCTGTTCTCCCAAACTCTCTCTCAAACTCTCTCAATAATGTCAAACCCTAATCGCATCTGAAACCCTTTCAAACGCTATCCCTCACCACCTTTCATTCATGCAAACAAATCACACAGAAAACTCTCATCAGTCCACTATTACCCCCAAACCCTAACCCAAACTCAGGATCACCTTCAAAGAAAACTACATAATCATCTTTCATTAACATGCGATGATTCAGGGAACAAGAATAAAAACCTGGAGAACTGACGAAGGCGACGAAGCTGTGAAGAGTCTTGAAGGAAGTTGAACAAGCTCGCGGAGCTCTGGAAGTCTTCTGAAGGCAATCTTCAAAGAATCTAGAAAAAAACTCGAGGAAGATGGATGGTGATCTGAAGAATCCACGGAGGAAGATCTTGAACTTGGTGCGAATACATAGGCGATCTTGCGAAGACAAGGTTCCGGAAAGTCCTTCTTCGAAGGTTTGCTTGAAGAATCTGGAGAAAAACTTGAACAGACGAAGAACGCGCTTGAAGATTCTACGGATTGTTGAAATCTGGAGCTGAAGAATGATGAAGATCTTGCAAATCTGGAAAACAGAGGTGGAGTTCTTGGCAAGCTTGAGTGTTGATGGATGAAGTTCTTGTAAATCTGAAGAATAGATGATGAGTATCGTCGTTCTGGAAAAACTTCAACACCGATGAAGATTCCGGCGGTCTATGCGTTTTCCGGTGAGGAAGTTGATGGAGGAGTGAAGAAGGATTTCTTGGAATTCCTGGAAATCTGCAGTTTCCCGCGGGATCAACAGACTCCGGTGACGGTTACGGTGACGGAGGGTGGTCCGGCGAGCGGCTGCATGCCGGCGGTGAGGGGGCGTAGTGGATTACAGGTGTCACTGGGAGGCTGAGGGTTGGACGTGTGGCAGGGGAAGAATCTGGGAGAGAAACACGTGTGGCAGGAGAGAGGTAGTGGAGTGTGACGTGTTGCGCATGCACGAGTTTGGAAAGTGAGGTGGCTGGAGGAAGGGAAGGACATGTGGCACTCAGTATTTATAGACACCTGTTCACCTGGGCTTTGACTGGACTTGGATAATGACTGGCCCACTAAACCAATACCTGGACTAATGCATGATTATGGCACGGTTAATGGATTAAGCTGACTATTAGATGCATTAATATGACACAAAACGTGATTAGTGGACTGAAACAAAATGTTAATTGCTGAATTAACGTGATGAGTGGATTAAGAACTATTAGATGAATGATTAAAGACTAAACCAGGTTAAATGCTAATGAAAAATGAAAATGCTAATGGATTAATGACCTAATCAGGATAAAACTAATTAAATCTAATTAAAACCAATTAATATCCTAGTTAACTCTGAAAAGATCTATCTATCATTTAAGAAAACTATAAAACCTATATTAAAAAATAAAATCTATATATAAAATCTATATTAAAACCTATTCAAATAATGTTCTAAAAATTTTAAAAACTATTAATTTCTATCAATCCTATTACCTATTAAAAGGAAACACATTCTATTTATTTAATATTCTAGAGAAATCTAACATATTCTAAAAAATGATTAAAACTATTTAATATCTAATATATTCTAAAAATGATAAAAATTTATTTAATATCTAATATTAAAAGGATCTATTTAAATTCTATATTAACACTATTCTATTAAAATGCTAATAAAACCCAATAAATGCCTAGAAAAATCTATAAAATTCTAAAATTGCTATTAAAGCGAACAACTCCGATAAAAGGAACGCGAGACCAGACTGGAATAAACGGTAAACCCCGGGCATCAGAATATCCCAAAAAAACCACCATGCAAGCTGAAAACACCGAAAAGCGCACAATTTCCCGAAATAACCTCCGATTACCCGAACCGGTCTGAGACGTCCTATAGGTGGAAACCAGGCTGCAATTCTGACATCATCTGTAGGATTAAAAATGTAGTGCATGTGGTATGCGAATGCGAATGCAAAAATGAGCCGAAACGTAAATCAGGAGCGGGAACCGGTTGGTCAAATTTTAGGGTGCAACAGCTGCCCCTATTCAAACGGCTTGGACCCGACTGGATGAAGAGCGAACGGCCTTCAGATAATCGAGGTACGAGACGGTTGAATACTAATAAACCCGGAAATTTGCCAACCGCAAAAATAAATTGCGCACACCACCCTCTTGGGGATAACTAACCAGGGAACTGATTTCCGTTGTCACAACGACAACTAAACACCTATCCATCATCCTGTTTATGAAATAATCTGATATTGTCCGTAGACCATCCCATTCCAAAGAAGTGAGCATACACTAAACAGTGAGAAATTGCTGATCTCTCTTATCAACCTTTCGCATCCGAAGAAACGAGCAAACGCTTAACCAAGCGGAACAGTGTCGATCTCACTTATCAACCTTTCGTATTTGAAGAAGCGAGCAAATGCTTAACCAAGCGAGACAATGCCGATTTCACTTATCAACCTTTCGTACATACCTGAACGAGCATTCGCTAACCAGCAAGGACAATGTCGATTTCACTTACCAACCTTCCGTTCGTACATGAACGAGCAAATGCTAAACAGCGAGAAAATGTTGATTTCACTTACCAACCTTCCGTTCGTACATGAACGAGCAAACGCTAAACAGCGAGAAAATGTTGATTTCACTTACCAACCTTCCGTTCGTACCTGAACGAGCAAACGCTAAACAGCGAGCAAAATTGTTGATTTCACTTATCAACCTTCCGTTCGTACCTGAACGAGCAAACGCTAAACAGCGAGAAAATGTTGATTTCACTTACCAACCTTCCGTTCGTACATGAACGAGCAAACGCTAAACAGCGAGAAAATGTTGATTTCACTTACCAACCTTTCGTTCGTACCTGAACGAGCAAACGCTAAACAGCAAGCAAAATTGTTGATTTCACTTATCAACCTTTCGTTCGTACCTGAACGAGCAAACGCTAAACAGCGAGCAAAATTGTTGATTTCACTTATCAACCTTCCGTTCGTACCTGAACGAGCAAACCTGCGGGGACACGAGAAACTTAACCAAGCAACTCTGAGAGGACAATTCTGACGACAGCCGTCAAATACCTATTATGGCAATAGGTATCCTGAAAACACTCCGCTGGGGAAATTGAGAACTTAACCAAGCCACTTGACGAGAATAACTTTGTTGGAAAATACGAGGAACTTAACCAAGCAACTCATTGAAGTAACACCCTGCTGAGGAAACTACGGGTAACCACCCAAAAATCTGCATTACCATCTTCCAATGCTGACACCACATCATCCTGAGAAAGACTCAACTGGGGGGAAAAAGGTGCTTGACCAAGCAAACTCTGCTAGGGGAATATGACATGACGAACACGATCACTGCGTGTCTGGCCCCCCCATATAATCCCCATAACATAACGATGACCACGATCACTGCGTGTCTGGCGCAACAACCCTCTTGACAGGAGGAAACACGATCACTGCGCGTCCTGTGTCGTAACCCAAACATACAGGATGAATACGATCACTGCGTACTCTACCACAAATCCCCACAACATAAGAATGACCACGATCACTGCGTGCCCTGCGCCACAACCCTCTTGACAGGAGGAAACACGATCACTGCGCGTCCTGTGTCGCAAACCAAACATATGCATATTTCTGTGGACCACGATCTCACTTATCGACAGAGAAAATACACCTGAAGCTGAACTGGTAATCAATCCTGCTTACGTTTCCAAATGCACATGTTTGATAATGTCGTAATGCTTCCATACTGCATGGAAATGCTACGTATTCGTGCAAAATGCAAGTGCTTATGATGCATGCTTATGCAAAGAGTTACTTCAGCAAAATAAATGCTGGAGACAAACTGGATCCGCTGGGGATAACCGGAATACTACCGATACGTTTCCAACAAAATAAATGCTGGAAAGATGAACTAACTCCGTTGGGGATAACCATCCTGCTGGGAAAGTAGCTCACAAACTCAAAACTTCAAACTCTGCTAAAAATGATCGTCCTGACGAGAAAGGATCAACCTGTTGGGGAAAGAGAAAATCAATCCTGGAAACTGCTTTCAAAAGGTATCAACACTCTGATTACACCCTGTGGGGATAATTCATCCTGCTATCACTGAGCTGGGGATTGACCGGGGTGCTCTGATTCGCACTACACAAGAAACTCTTTGGGGGAGTTAATCATATCCGTCTCGACCCTTGCTGGGGAGGACTTTGCTCTGCTTGATAAGCCAATTCTGAACTATTGAAGATACATTGATCTTTTCCTTTGACGCAATCTCCACTTTCCTGGGGAGACAACATTCAATTTAGCCTGGGGCGACTTCACTGGGGAAGGACACAACATTCATCCTCTGGAGAGGGCACTAGCCTGCCATGGACTCTGGCCGGGAACTTTGCGAGCTTTTGAATACCTGCAAAAGTCAACAAGCAAACACAAGACAATCTATGCAAAAAGAAACATCTTGGTAATCACCCATGACAACCATTCAGGTAATTTCCGGTTTTAACAATCATCGGCCGAGGCCCGCCTGTTTACACGCATGTAAGTTTATCAAAACATCGGCGTTTTCTACAAACAAAACTGTAAAAGTTAAAACCAAAGTCACACACACTACACTGAATAACACACTTTATTGATAACGGCCTAAAAATAGGCAAGATTTGTACATCAGATGCAACTCCTGAAAAGAGGTAGTCACACATAAACAAAATGCAGAAATGTACAAAGATACAGAATAAAATTTGTACACATGTCGACAACGTGTTACAGACGAACACCATGAGCTGATCCTCCTATGACTCGCCGGACTCTGACGCTTTCCCGACCTCTGTCTTCAGAAGAGATTGCTTTGGATAGTCGACCCCCCAGATTCTCCCAAACCACTAGATAATCTAACTTGGACCACAGTCATTTGCTTCTCAAATCCCTAATTTTTGCGTGAATCGCCCTTTGCGGGTTTTCAATTCACCGGGATACCCCTTTTTGCCGAAGCCGCCCAGTGTAGGTTTTCAACTTAGCGGGTGTACACTTTTTCATTTTATCCCTAACTTTTGCCCGAACCGTTTATTCTGTTTTTGGTTCGCCAGGATGCCCCATTTTTGCCTGGACTCTCTTTTTACTGTCCAGCGGGTCAATTTTCAAGCAAAGTATTTTTTGACTGCGTCCGAGTTCACAGGGGATGAAAAGTCTTCACCATCCATGGTGGATAACAATAAGGCTCCTCCGGAGAAGACCTTTCTCACGACGTATGGACCTTCATAGTTGGGAGTCCATTTGCCCCTGTGATCCGATTGCGGTGGGAGAATCTTCTTCAGCACAAGATCACCCGTCTGAAAGCTTCGAGGTCGAATCTTCTTGTCAAACGCTTTCTTCATCCTGCTGTGATACAGCCTACCATGTGCAATTGATGCCAGTCTCTTCTCATCTATCAAGCTCAGTTGATTCAATCTATTTCTCACCCATTCTGCCTCATCAAGCTGAACATCAAGCAAAACCCTCAAAGATGGTATCTCAACCTCCAATGGCAGGACTGCCTCCATGTCGTACACCAATGAGAATGGAGTTGCCCCGGTTGATGTACGCACCGTCGTGCGATAACCGTGCAAAGCAAACGGCAACATCTCATGCCAATCCTTATACGTTACCACCATCTTCTGAACAATCTTTATGTTCTTGTTGGCCGCTTCAACAGCGCCATTCATCTTGGGTCTGTACGGAGATGAATTATGATGCTCGATCTTAAACCCCCGACAAAGATCCTTCATCATCTTATTGTTCAGGTTCGAACCATTATCAGTAATGACTCGTTCAGGAATACCGTATCTGCAAATTATATCCCTCTTGATAAATCTGGCCACCACCTGTTTCGTAACATTGGCATAAGATGCTGCTTCTACCCACTTGGTAAAATAATCAATCGCGACTAGGATGAAGCGATGCCCATTAGAAGCAGTAGGCTCAATCTTACCAATCATATCAATTCCCCACATGGAGAAAGGCCACGGAGAAGCCATAACATTCAGTGGACTGGGTGGCACATGGATCTTATTAGCATAGATCTGGCACTTGTGACACCGCTTGGCGAACTTGAAACAATCCATTTCCATCGTTAACCAATAATACCCCGCCCGCAATAACTTTCGGGTCATAGCATGCCCACCAGCATGTGTACCAAAAGTTCCTTCATGGACCACTTCCATGAGTAAATTGGCTTCCTTCTCGTCTACACACCGGAGGAGTACCAAATCGTGGTTCCTTCTATACAGAACACCGTCGGGATTCAGATAGAAGTTGCCTGCTAATCTCCTTAGAGTCTTCTGATCACGACTGGATGCCCCAGCCAGATATTCCTTGTTCTTCAGGAAATTCTGTATGTCGAAATACCAAGGTTTACCGTCCGATGCTTCATCAATTGCAAACACAAAGGCCGGCCTATCAAGGCGAGATATGACAATCCTGGGAGCCTCATTCCAGTAGTTGACCTTATACATCGAGGATAATGTTGCCAGGGCGTCTGCCATTTGATTCTCCGCCCAAGGTACATGATGAAACTCCACCTTATCAAAGAAAGGTAACAACCTTCTCGCATAATTCATGTACGGTACTAGATTAGGTTGGCGTGTCTCCCACTCTCCCTTAATCTGATTCACAACCAATGTTGAATCCCCATATACGTCCAGATTCTTGATCCTCAGATCGACAGCCTCCTCCAACCCCATAATACAAGCTTCGTACTCGGCTTCGTTATTCGTTACTGGAAAAGTCAATCTGGCCGTAAACGGGATGTGCGACCCGTGGGGAGTTGTAATGATTGCCCCAATCCCACTACCGTATGAATTGACAGCCCCATCGAAAATCAATTGCCACTGGGAACTCCGCTCAGGACCCTCACCAGGCAACGGCTCATCACAATCTTTAGCCTTCAAGTACATTATGTCCTCATCAGGAAACTCAAACTTCATAGGCTGATAATCCTCAATCGGCTGTTCGGCAAGATATTCGGACAGAACACTTCCCTTAATGGCCTTCTGGGAAACATACTGGATATCGTATTCTGTCAATACCATTTGCCATCTAGCAATCCTTCCAGAGAGCGCTTGCTTTTCAAACACATACTTGATCAGATCCATCTTCGATATCAGCATGGTTGTATGGTTCAGCATGTACTGTCTTAGACGTTTGGCAGCCCACGCCAATGCACAACACGTCTTTTCGAGCATAGAGTATCGAGATTCACAATCCGTGAACTTTTTACTCAAGTAGTAAATTGCATGCTCTTTCCTTCCCGTCTCGTCATGTTGACCGAGAACACAACCCATGCTGTTCTCAAGAACCGTCAGATACATAATCAGTGGTCGTCCTGCTACTGGGGGTATCAACATCGGAGGTTCCTGCAAGTATTCTTTTATCTTTTCAAATGCCCTTTGGCAATTGTTGTTCCAGACCACTGCTTGATCTTTCTTTAACAGTTTGAACAAAGGTTCACACGTGGTCGTTAGGTGAGAGATGAACCTAGCAATGTAGTTCAATCTCCCTAAGAATCCACTGACTTCTTTTTTTGTTCTCGGTGCTGGCATCTCTTGTATTGCTTTTATTTTTGCCGGATCGACCTCGATTCCTTTCTTGCTCACAATGAACCCTAGTAGCTTCCCGGATCTCACTCCGAAGGTACACTTGTTAGGGTTCATCCTCAGTCTGAACTTCCTCAGCCTCTTGAACAACTTCAGCAGATTAACCAGATGTTCTCCCTCTGTTTGAGACTTGGCAATCATGTCATCGACATACACCTCAATCTCTTTGTGCATCATGTCGTGAAAGAGCATTGTCATGGCCCGTTGGTACGTTGCCCCAGCATTTTTCAAACCAAAGGGCATCACCTTATAACAGAAGGTTCCCCACGGGGTGATAAAGGTCGTTTTTCCATATCCTCCGGAGCCATTTTGATCTGGTTGTACCCTGAAAATCCATCCATGAAAGAGAATACCGAAAACTGAGTTGTGTTTTCAACTAACACATCAATATGCGGCAGCGGGAAATCATCTTTCGGGCTCGCTTTGTTTAGATCCCTATAATCAACACACATTCGAACCTTGCCATCTTTCTTTGGCACAGGCACAATATTAGCGACCCAAGTGGGATAACTGGTAACAGCCAGGAACCCAGCATCCCATTGCTTCTGCACTTCTTCCTTTATCTTTACAGCCATGTCCGGACGAGTCCTTCTGAGTTTCTGCTTCACAGGCAGGCAATCTTCGCTCAACGGCAGACGATGAATAACCATATCGGTATCCAAACCCGGCATGTTCTCGTAGGACCAAGCAAATATATCGCTGTATTCGCGCAGCATCTCAATAAGCTCTCGCTTGATGTCAACCTGCAACGCGGCCCCTATACGGACATTCCTGACGCATTCTTCAGATCCTAAATTGACAATATCAATCTCTTCCTGGTGAGGCAGAATGACTATCTCCTCTTGCTTCAACAACCGACTCAGCTCTTCTGATAAGTCACTATCCTCGACAATCTCCTCCTCAGCTTGGAAGATCGGATGCTCGAAGTCTAAACGAGTCATAGGAAGTCTTTGGTCGATGTCATCTGAAAATTCATGAATCCTGCGAGGGAAACGGTTAAGTGCTTCAAAATGATATACAAGCGAAATACATAACCACGCTGCCGTTTTATTGAAAAATAAAAAACAGAAAGAAAAGGATCAGAACATTTGAATGTAAAAAACGTCGTCATTTATTGATCATGCAAACATACAGGTAAACAGTTAGGCCCTAAGACGAGGTCAACGATGCCCCGGGCAAGGCATGTGATCACACAATGATTGAAAAAAACAACGCATTACTGTTTGGTGACTTGGATGACGTCCTGGATGGACCAGTTGCATAGGCTTTGCCCCGGCGTGCTGGGTCGAATCCATGCGTCCATGTCGCAGTCGCTATCCACTTCCTCCGTGTCAGACACGACATTAATCCTTTCAAAGCTAACCCCTCCGAGCGTGAACACCACAGGTCCCTTGTACTTAGGCGCACTCTGTGAGGGGGATGGGCGGTACCCCAAGCCATACCTATCTTGCTTCACTGGGATGTCCAGAACCTGCCCCCACTTCTGAGTCTCTCCTGCTTGCACCAACGCCTTGGCTTCTTTATATGAGGAGACGACCACCTCTTGCCCTTCACTCTTCACCGGAGCTTCCTCTTTAACCTTCACCCATTCGAACGCCTGACACAGCGTTTCATGAATCTCTCCATCTACCTCCACGTATTTGAAGGAAGACAAATGACTGACTAAGATATCCTCTTCGCCACACACCGTCACAATACTCCCCTCAACCATATACTTCAGCTTCTGATGGAGCGTAGAAGTTACTGCCCCAGCGGCATGAATCCAAGGTCTCCCGATCAAACAACTATATGCAGGTTGGATGTCCATGATGTAAAACACTGTATCAAACACCTTCGGACCTACCTGGATGGGTAACGTTACGGACCCGAATACCGACCTCCTCGTTCCGTCAAAGGCCCTCACCACCAAATCACTAGGTGTGCATAACAACCCACGGGTATCCAATTTCAACAGGGCTTTCTTTGGTAACACATTCAACGAGGACCCAGTGTCTACCAGCACATGCGATAAAATAATGCCCCGGCATTCGATAGAGATGTGCAAGGCATTATTGTGATCACGCCCTCTAGGCGTTAGGTCAAAATCCGTGAATCCCAAACCATGCCCAGCATTAACGTGTGCCATAACCCCCTCCAGTTGATTGATTGAAATCTCTTGCGGCACGAAGGATGTCTCAAGTACCTTCAACAGGGCATTTCTATGCTGCAGGTGATCTACGATCTTGTAGTCACTTTTGCGAATCAATCTCATGAATTCTTCCACCTCTTTGTTTGTTGGTTCTTTCTCCTTACTCCCCGAAGGTTCCCCCTCAACAACTTTGTTCTTACCCCTGGCGAGCCTCTCTGCCTCAACCTCAGGTGAAGTGAAAATTCTCCCGCTCCGGGTTATACCACCCGCTCCCACTATGTTATCTACGGATCCCGCTGGCGGATCGTTCAAGTCAATATTTTCCCCATTGCAATACACTTCAGCACCGTAGCTCCACGGGACTGCCTTTGTGCTCTCATAAGGGATTGGTTTAGCTTTGGTAATAGTAATGGTCGGCCTTCTCGATGATGCCGAAATCGTCACTGATTTGAACGGAATGGTGATCGTAGCAACCTCACTACGCTTTTTTTCAGATTCTGCCTCAACAGACTTCTCTCGCCCCACAGACCTGTCAAACTGCAGGATTCCTTCATCAATCAAACCTTGAACTCCCCTTTTCAACTTCTCACAGCCCCCAGGTTGAACCAAACAGTCAGCACACTCTTCACTGCATCCAGGATAGACACCTCCTTTCAATAAGCGCTGCTTTACGTAACTCAAAGGGGTTTTTAGCTTGCTCACTTCCGGAACCAAGTCCAACTCATCATCTGCCAGGATTGCATTGGCCCCAGCCCCGCCATGCTTGGGCATTGGCTGTTGTGTGATATTGGGACCGTCCTTCCCGAAGTTAATAGCCGTACTATCAAGCAAATCCTGTACTTTATGCTTGAAAGCTAGGCAATTTTCAATATTGTGCCCTGGTGCACCCGAATGGAAGTCACAATGCTCATTAATATCATACCCGACTGGTGGCTGGCCGGTTGGTGGTGCTAAGGTCCTCTTCTCGACTAGCTGCAATTTCAACAAAGCTTGAAGAAGTTCTGCATATGATACCGGCGGTACCTCGAATACTCTCCTCGGTCGCGGGTTCTGAAATCTGCGCTGATTATTATTTGGCTGCTGCTGAGCCTGCTGCTGTGGTTGTTGTCTCTGCTGCTGAGAAGGCCCTGGAATGGTTACACTTGCAACCTACGACTGCTGATGCCAGTTCTGACCTCTATTTCTCCGTCGAGCATTGTATACAGCGTTGGTATCACCCTGCCTTTTTCCACCAAACGTCTTCTTACTACCTCCTGCGGACCTGGACACACCTGCTTGAATTTTACCAATCTTCACTCCGTTTTCAATGCGCTCCCCCATCAAGATCAACTCAGAGAAGGTACTCATCGAAAAATTAAGCAACCGGTCATAGTACATTCCAGAAAAAGTTCCTATGAACATGTCTATCATTTCGCGCTCCACCATCGGAGGGTGTACCCTAGCAGCCAGATCTCGCCATCTCTGGGCGTATTCCTTAAAGCTCTCGCTAGACTTTTGAGACATGCTCTGCAGCTGGACTCTGTTAGGGGCGAGATCACTATTATATTGATAATGTCGAACAAAAGCCTCTGCCAGCTCTTTCCAACTCCTGATCTGAGTAGGCTCCAAGCTCATGTACCACTCCAGCGATGGCCCTGACAGGGTATCCTGGAAGAAGTGCATCAGCATCTTTTCATCCTCAGAATACGCGGACATACGCCTGTAAAACGCGCGCACATGCACCCTAGGGCATGTATCCCCTTTGTACTTATCAAATGACGGCGCTTTGAATTTCAGCGGGACCCTCAGCCCTGGGACCAGCCCCATATTTGACATATCCAGCCCAAGAGCATTCTGGCTGGCTAATCCGTTCACTTTCTCTTCTAACAATCTCATCTGATGGTTGTCATCCCTAGCTCTTTCATAACCCTCATTCTGACCAGAGAACACATCCTCCTGACGATCCTCCCAGCGAGGTACTGCATCGTATCCAACATAATCTGCATCACGGCCCGGACCCGTTTGGAAGTACCTGGGGTCGTATCTCAGATTGCCCATCTCTTGAGCGTTGTACGCACCAGTTCCATATCCAAGATTACCATAACCATAGTCACCAAACCCAGCCTTGGTGCCAGCAATGTTGCTATACCCCATGTTCACACCATTGAAGCCCTGGTTACCATTATTACCATTCATTCCGACATTCTCAGCGCCCCCATTGAAACCCTGGTTGACATTACCCACAAATACCCCAGCAGTATCTGTATTGGCATTCATATTACCGGCGTTCCCACCTCCGCCTGCAGGACCAGTTTCTCCAGCATTCAAACCGGTTACGGGAATAGCATCAGCACTTTGACGATTCTCAATTCGGGGAGAAGCAGCAATATTTTCACCATGCGGTGTCCCGTTGTTTTCAGCCCGTGCGACCAACGGTTGAACCAGAGTCTGTAGCGGCTCTTGTCCTTTGGCGATGGTCTCCATGGTTTGCATGAGCATGGCCATCCTGTCACGCATTTCTTGCATTTCACTCTGCACGTTGTCCATGATCTTCTTGTGATTAGTTCTGGTAGAGTAACGGTGGACCCGCTTTTCTGCAATCCTAAAAATACCTGGATATATGGATGAAGAATGATAAGGAACATGGATCACAAACCTGTAATGCAATGTGATTTATTCAAACAACAATGCAAAAATGCTAACGTGCATGTGTGCGTTGGGGATATTTCCCCTCCAATCCCGGTGTCAAGGTAGCGAGACAAGAGAAACCATAAAGACAATATTTAGAAAAACCCTCATATATTTATTGGAATAACAGTCTCGTCAAGGCATTACACAACCGTGTTCCATACAACTGATATGATAAAGGAGGATCCCAACCAACATGTCTGGTGGTGATCTCAACACATAGAATACAAGAAAGAAGTCACGTGCGGGTACGATCGCAGAAATTCTCGAACAGCTTCTTCGTCTCTGGGTGATCCGGTCGATAAATCAAGCCTTCTATCAACTGATCCCTTTTCTTGACCGTTCCTTGGATATCTCTGACAAAATCTTCCCAAGCCTTATCCTGGGCACCATCCTCAGGTTTGGGCCTCTTGGTGTCTGCTCTGCGCTGACAATCTTCCAGATTCTTCATGGCATCAATCAGTTTGCGTTCGGCCTCGTATCGACAGCATGCTTCTTCTTCAAGCTCCTCAGTCTTCATTTTAACTTGTTCTGCCAACTGAGCAACCTGTATCTTTAGCTCTTCTTCCTGTTCTTTGCGTTTGGCCATAGTAAGGTCCCAATGCTCTCTGAATTTAGCTAACTTCGTGTAGGCCCTTTCCAGCTCTTGTTTCTTAGTAGCCAATACACTGCTAACTGAGTCTACATCTAACTCCAGACGCTTCTTGGTTTCAGTCAACTCCCATAAAGTAGTCTTCAGATGTTTCAAAGTTTCATCCTGTTGCTTGGAAGAATATCCTGTTTCAATCTTTTCATGACGAAGCTGGGCGTTCTCTTTGTCTAAAGCTTCTTTAGCCTTTGCTAACTCTTCTTTCTCTGCCATCAACTGCTTGTATACCTGTATGTCTATAGTGGTGGGCTCCTCCACCGGAGAAGGATACAATGGCTGAACTGCAGGATAAGGCATAAGGAATTTCGTAGCTCGTTCACAAATCCATTCCACATACGGACCAAGAACTCGAGTACCCCCTTTGCTAAATGAAGACTTTCCTCTCTTATGCAGGTTCTTCCATGCTTTCTCAAGCTTGATCAACATCTTTTCCTCTATTGCCCCAGTGAGATACAGAGATTCCTGTATCTCCTCGGGCTTCGGCGCTTCCTGAGGTGCATATCCAAACTGCCTGATTAATAAGGAAGGGTTGTAATTGACACACCCTCTCCTTACTATCAAAGGAACATTAGGGAATCCCTCGCATCTGTATATGACCTCAACTCCTAACACCTCCTCATTAACCCACACCACATTCTCAGAAGTCAACCCCATCAAGCGCTCAGGCCATCCTAAAGAATCAATAGAAGTGACGAAAGGCCATGACTTCGGCATATGACTAGTAAACCACCTGCACAGTAGAGGTACACAGCAAGAGACATTCTTTCCTCGCCGTTTTTCATTTTTGTAGTGAGTGGAATGGTGGATATCTCCCAGCAAGGTAGGAACTGGGTTCTTTGCAGCCAGAATATAGAAAGCATCCGCGTCAACAAAATCAGGTTGGTTTGGGAACAATACAATGCCATAAACACACACAGCAAGGATGGCATCAAAAACAACCCAGCCACCCTTCTTAGCATACTCCCGAGCCTTCTCTACCAAAACACCCAATGGAAATCCCCATACATCTCCTTTTCTGATCATCTTCCCTGTCAGCTCAAACTCTCCTAAGTACAGAATAGCAGAAAGCTTAGCCAGATTAGGCTTAGCGTCCGTGTGATAGAAAGGCATCTGCTCGCGAATCGGTATATCCAAGAGTGCAGAATACTCCTCCAGGGTAGGAGCCAAGACAAAGTCAGGAAATACAAAACACCTGAGCTCAGCATCATAAAACTGCAATAGGGTGTAAACACCGCTGATCTCGTAAGCCGAGGGCTGGTAAACATAAGTTAGGATCCTCCCATATGTCTTCCTGAAATCTCCCATCACCTTCTTCCCAGCAATAGTAATTAACTCTGACAACAGACTGATATCTGGAGACGGGAATCTGTAGGGTAACACTCTCTTCATGGCTTCCATGTCTGCTAGGAAACAATCACCGGAACTGGGAGGGAAAATATGTACCTGCAATACACACACGTTAGTTGGATGTAAATGGTAATGCAATAATGCAATATGATAAATGATGCAATCACTGAACACAGAGGCCATGTTGTAGCCTGAAGAGGAACATCTCTATGATGTCAAGAACAGGAAACCACCACAGTCACCAGAACCTCATGACACTGGCTATCATTCGACACCCAAAATACCAATACCCTGGTAAGAAATCCATCTGAACCTCTGTCTCCGACGAGAAAACCATCTGGTAATAGTATCAACCTCAGACAAGAAATCCATCTGATCCAAACAACACACCTGTTAACGAGCCAAGAAAACCATCTGATAAATACTGAATCACGGTTTCTGAAGGCCAGTTTTCCTGCAATAACCCAATCCCCCTCACGGGTATGGACCTAATCCACGGACAAAGGTACGGCATCCTATGCGGTCATCAGCGTCACAGACTTTCATGAGTGACGATACGATTCCCAGAAGGAGTGGCATCATCAAGTCATGAAGAGGCCTCACTTAGCCGACTTCCAATTGATCGGTCCCCAGAGTCGACAATCCTCACGTCTGGACTCCCCTCAGATCCTCAGGATCGGAAAGGAGCACCTCGGAGAGAACCTCGTCTGAGCGCAGATTTCGTAGGGAACTGTGTCTGCTCAGCAAACAGGTTCGTCTACTACTCTCCACAACTATGTCTAGGTGCATACTCAAGCCCAGGTCCGGCTTCTCACTCATAGTAACTTCCCTCTCCCACAGCAATAATCACAATAATATAGTGCTGAAAGTAAATGCGGAAGGGTAAAGGCGCGGAAAAGTAAAACACATATGCACAACACCCAACAGATAAACACCCAAGCGCCAGGATTGACTCGCGTAGGGGATGGGAAACGGTCCCAGCATAAGGGATGGGAAAAGTCCCAAGATGCTATAAGAGTCCCCAGCAGAGTCACCAGCTGTCGCTACTGCGAAAATCGGCGCCGGCTGGACAGAAGAGTCGCCACCGTGCGTTATTTATCCCAACGGAGGGAAAGGAAACGCTCGAAGTAAACCTCGCAAAAAACGGGAAAGGTATGGTCATCGCAACCAAAACCTGGGTTCGGGAGTCGGTTACGCAAGGGGAAGGTATTAGCACCCCTCACGTCCGTCGTACTCGACGGGATCCACGCTTGGTGTTTATAAGGAAAGGGTGTGTTTATCTATCTACACTAGTGGTCAGTCTGATAAGAAAAGAAAAGGACAGGACTCGACGGAACATATGATGTTCTGGGCCTACGTACTCCCTCGTGCAATGGGAAAGTCAGAGTCAACGTAGTTCGACTACCTACGTCTAGACGGGGGGAAAGGTTGCTCGCCAGGACATCGCGTCCTGTGCCTACGTACTTCCACACGACATGGAAGATCAGAGCAAACGTAGTTCAGGCTACGCACGACACAAGCTATTCAAGTGTTTTTTATGGGAAAATGCACCTTAACCAAGGGTTTTCACAGTCCAGGAGGACAAAAGGTTTTGATGTTTGTTCAAATCTTTTGACGGAAGAAATGAATTCACTTTTGTTTTATCCCTTATTAAGTGTTTTTCTGTTGTTTTGAGAAAGGAAAGGGACACCCTAAAACTATGGTTGAAAAGGGGAATCTACCTAATGTTATCATGCCTGGTTAACCAACCTAATGTCTATCATAACTCCTCCACATCAGAGAAGTTAGAGCTCCTAAGGGATCATGGCAACAGAACTAAACAGCAAACAGGAATCACTGCAAAGTAAAGAAATACGGGAAATATGCATGAATGCAACAACCAAACAAGCAAGGCACAAAGGCCACATACCACAGAGGCAAGGGAGCTCAGCTCTACCAAATACCAGCAAGCAAAGCCACTCAATAACAATCAAGCAGAAGGAGGACCACCTCAACTTCTCATGCACACAAGCAGGCTTATTTCTAAGATGCACCTATCTCAGAAATATCTATATGAAACCCCTAAGTCTAATGCAGCACAGCACCACACAAGTCAATCAACACAAAAGAGAAGGCTAACCAGCCTGGCAAACTCCTATCCAAAAGCAAGAAACTACCCCTGAGCAGGACCCCTAGACAAAACCATAATCAAACCCCTGAACAGAGCCCCTAATCAAACCCCTGAGCAAAAGCCCTGCACTAAACCTTAATCAAATCTCTAAGCAAAGCCCTAAACAAAACCCTAATCAAATCTCTACGCAAAGCCCTAAACAAACTTCCAGCAAAACCCTAAAGCAAACCCCTACACAAGAGAAATCAATCCCCATCTTCAAGCTTCAAGACAAGCCTACCAAAGAAAGGGAGCTAAGTAGACAGACTCACAATGCCTTCCTCAGGAAAGTACTAGGAGACTTCTACTTAGGAATCATATCCCATGTGGCTCAACAACTGTGAACGGTTTACATTCCTCCTCAGGAGAAACTAAACTCACATGAAGGCTCCAACATCATCGGATACTTAAGAAAGCCTAGATGAACTACAAAAACTAAGTGAACAGACCCATAGTGCCTTCCTCTAGAAAATACTAGGGGGCTTCCACTTAGGAATCATATCCCATGTGGCTCAACAACTGTGAACGGTTTACATTCCTCCTCAGGAGAAACTAAACTCACATGAAGGCTCCAACATCATCGGATACTTAAGAAAGCCTAGATGAACTATAGGAACTAAGTGAACAGACCCATAGTGCCTTCATCTGGAAAATACTAGGGGGCTTTCACTTAGGAATCATATCCCATGTGGCTCAACAACTGTGAACGGTTTACATTCCTCCTCAGGAGAAACTAAACTCACATGAAGGCTCCAACATCTTTGGATACTTAAGAGAAAGGTGAGAAGAAAGAATGAAAGACACCTATAGTGCCTTCCTCAGGAAAGTACCATGAATTTCCCTCAAACTTCAGGATCTCAAGCCTCACAGAAAGGGAGCAAGCTTCTAGACTAGGTCTTCAATCCATGCATCCTTGCAAGCTCCATCAAGTTTTCATCCAGCCTCCATCTTCAAGAAGAAACCACAGGCCCTCAAACCAAAAGAAACTATCTCTAAAGTTTAACCGCAGTTGAACTTCAAAGTCAGAAGCCCTCAAGACTCCTCCTATTCTCAAGCTCAAGCCAAAAATAGCAAAACACTCTATAAAAATCTACCAAAAATCTAGGGGAAACCTACACGTCTCTATGATCCCAAGATCAGATCTCAAAGCCTAAGTAAACTTCTAAGGCTACTAAACAATCCCTAACATGTGAATGGTCAAGGATTAACCAGCAAGTTATGAGGTCTCTACTCTCTAACCCTAAAACAACATCAATCAATTTCTAAAAAAACTATGAAAAATCTTTGGGGAGCATACATCAGTCTAGTATAACATACTAAAAAAAGAAAAGCAAAATTCAGTACCAAGTGAGAGAAATAAAATCAGCAAGGCATACACATCACAAATCAATATCCAAAACCAAATAAAATGCAAAAAATGCAATAGAAATGAAAATGCATGATCAAATTAATATTTTTGCACCATAAAATCCTAAATTGAACTATGAACCTATAGAAAAAATAAGGGGATTAATTGGATGATCCTACTATTTTTTATGAATTATTTTCTAACATGGATAAAACAAAGAAATTAAAAAAGAAAATAAAACAAGGGGGGGTGCACTCAGCAAAATGTCCTAGTTGCTTCTCAGCATTGGGCCAAGAGGAGGGTGCGATCAGCACTTGTTCATTAAGCCCACGAAATTCATTCAGTTCACACAGCCAGGGGAGGGGTCAACGAGTAAGGAGGGGGCAGCGATAGCAATTCATATTGTTTGGGCCCAGCCCAAACTCAAACCCTAACCCAATCAAACAACTAACAAAACCATCCCTCACCCCAAAAAATCGTTCATTGTTCACTCCCTAACCCTAATGCGCCGCTGTTCTCCCAAACTCTCTCAACAATGTCAAACCCTAATCGCATCTGAAACCCTTTCAAACGCTATCCCTCACCACCTTTCATTCATGCAAACAAATCACACAGAAAACTCTCATCAGTCCACTATTACCCCCAAACCCTAACCCAAACTCAGGATCACCTTCAAAGAAAACTACATAATCATCTTTCATTAACATGCAATGATTCAGGGAACAAGAATAAAAACCTGGAGAACTGACGAAGGCGACGAAGCTGTGAAGAGTCTTGAAGGAAGTTGAACAAGCTCGCGGAGCTCTGGAAGTCTTCTGAAGGCAATCTTCAAAGAATCTGGAAAAAAACTCGAGGAAGATGGACGGTGATCTGAAGAATCCACGGAGGAAGATCTTGAACTTGGTGCGAATACGTAGGCGATCTTGCGAAGACAAGGTTCCGGAAAGTCCTTCTTCGAAGGTTTGCTTGAAGAATCTGGAGAAAAACTTGAACAGACGAAGAACGCGCTTGAAGATTCTACGGATTGTTGAAATCTGGAGCTGAAGAATGATGAAGATCTTGCGAATCTGGAAAACAGAGGTGGAGTTCTTGGCAAGCTTGAGTGTTGATGGATGAAGTTCTTGTAAATCTGAAGAATAGATGATGAGTATCGTCGTTCTGGAAAAACTTCAACACCGATGAAGATTCCGGCGGTCTATGCGTTTTCCGGTGAGGAAGTTGATGGAGGAGTGAAGAAGGATTTCTTGGAATTCCTGGAAATCTGCAGTTTCCCGCGGGATCAACAGACTCCGGTGACGGTTACGGTGACGGAGGGTGGTCCAGCGGGCGGCTGCATGGCCGGCGGTGAGGGGGCGTAGTGGATTACAGGTGTCACCGGGAGTGTAACACCCCCTTTTTATACCCCCAAATAAATTAAATAAATCAATTAGGCACTTAGAAAATTTATTTCATCAGAGTTTAATTAAAACATGGTATAAAAGAGGCGCATCACATTATCATGAAATTAAACACATACGATACCTGCTCAAAATAGATATGCAACAATGGGTAACCCACATCTCAATATTTAGAATAAAGCGGAAACATCCAAATATTGAATCGATCTCATTCATAAAAGTATATACAACCATCAGTTAATTCATGCTTTACAACATATCCACAGCAGATACATACACATATGTATCACAAAAGAATCAAAACAAATGTAACTCCAAAAGAGTCAAAGGCTTCCTAACTACCCAGATGTTACATATCAGAGCCATTGACCAAAAAGAGTGAAGACATCGCTTCACAAAAAGAACCTCCAGCTTCCTACTCTGCAATGCCTCATAGAGCATTAGAAAACAGCAGAAGGGTGAGAAACAACATCATAACAGTTAATGCATAAAATTGTATATATACATAACTCCATAATTATACAAGTTATACTCAAATTATGTTCTCACCACATTAAGCATATACAAATAATCATGTCTCTACACATACACATGAACATTCACTATATTTTCTCCAAACAGTCACATAAAACATACATAGTTATATTCACACAACCAATGCATCATACACAGATGACTCATGCAACTCATAGAGACCGACACACGACTCTATGCAGATGCAAATGCGGTACCGACTCATTCAACAAATTCCCTAAGGAATCGAGTATTCAGCAGATCCTCCACGGGATCAAGTACTCAGCAGATTCTCCACGGAATCAAATATTCATCAGATTCTCCACGGAATCGAATATTCAGCAGATCCTCCACGGGATCAAGTACTCAGCAGATTCTCCATGGAATCAAATACTCTAACCAATCCTCCACGGGATTACATGTTATGACCAATTCTCCGAGGAATCACACAATGCAACCGATTCTCCAAGGAATCACTCAATGCAACCGATTCTCCACGGAATCAAATATAACCATCGTATCATACGAGGTTCTACAAATCCTCCACGGGATCAATCACAAAAACGCATACTATGTTCACAAACATACTCATTGCATTTATCACATACATCACATATATTCATTATGCATTCACATTATACACCATTTCACACAAGGTTTACATACCTATTAATCCATCAATGCATTTCTATCTAATTCGAGCAAACGCACAACATTATCAAACGATTAAGATTCACAATCGGCTCCACAATCTAGGATTCACGCCTTTCGGCCACCCACAGCACAACATGTTGAAACGGTTCACACATCAATCATTCATATAGGCATTAATCATAATTGAATCAACCAAACATCATGCCATGAACAAAAAGCAAAACAAATAACACTGCCAGGTTCGCCAACCTTCGCCTGGCGAAGCCACGCAGCGAATGCTCGCTGGGCTTCGCCTGGCGAACTCCCCAGCGAAGTCCACTGGGAGTAATTCTGGAATTACTCGCTGAGGCTCGCTACCCACTCGCCTGGCGAACCTTCGCCAACTCACCTCGCCTGGCGAACTTGCCAGCGAATACAGGGTATTAGCTTCTGACTTGCTTCGCTACAGCTCGCTGGGCTTCGCCTGGCGAAGCTTCGCTGCCATTCGCCTGGCGAACTTGCGAAGACAGAACTTCCATGGCTGTCTCAAAGCCCAAACTCCACACAACCAACCGATTAAATCCAAACCAGTCACAGTAGCACAACCCAACCATCACCCGACTAAACTACATCGTCTAATCCGAGTTCTAACCGATTAAAACCTCATTCTACTCCCAAAACCAACTTATAACCTAAGTGGAAAAAGAGTAGAACTCTACAAAATCCACACACATACACATACAATCATATACATCAAAGAGATGATGGAGTTTCACACCCTTACCGATCGATTGCAAGCTTTGGTAATGACTCCTTGATGATTCTAGGTTTTCCTCTCCACTTTCTCTTCTCTTTCTCTTGTTTTTCTTCTTATGTTACTATCTTCTTCCTTTTTTCCTCTCTTATTCTATTTCTATCTCTATTTCTTTCCTCTCAAATTCTTTCCAACACTTATCAATCAATTCTTACACTAAAGTGCTAAATGTCTAAAATGCCCTTTTTACTCTAATTCCCCGAAAACTCTCTGAATCGGTAAAAATAGATAAAATAAGCAAAACACCACATAGCAATATATAATTTCTCAATTTAAAATAAACATCAATTAAATAAATTAAAAGACTCAACAATTTAATGGGAATTCAGAATCGGGGCGTTACAACTCTCCCCCACTTTAGAAATTTTCGTCCTCGAAAATATCACCTGATTCAAACAACTCTGGATGCGATTCTCGCATCTTGCTCTCCAATTCCCAAGTCATGTTGCCTTCCGCGGCACCTCCCCAGGACACTTTCACAAGCGCAATATCCTTGCCTCTTAGTTTCTTAACTTCACGGTCCAAAATACTAACCGGTAAAACTTCAACTGTAAGGTTATCTCTTACTTCCACTTCATCCATTGGAATAACATGTGACGGATCCGGAACATACTTCCGAAGTTGCGAGACATGGAATACATCATGCAAATTTGAAAGATTCGGAGGCAACGCCACACGATAAGCCACAGCACCAACTCGTGCGACAATCTGATACGGACCAATAAAACGAGAAGTCAACTTTCTCGACTTCAAAGCACGACCCACGCCCGTAACCGGTGTAACTCTCAAAAACACATGGTCGCCCTCTTGAAACTCGAGATCCTTTCTCCTTTTATCATGATAACTTTTCTGTCTATTCTGAGAAGCTCTCATCTTTTCCCGAATAAATTTCACCTTTTCCGTCGTTTGTTGTACCATTTCAGGACCAACTACCGACCTTTCACCCGTCTCATGCCAACACAGAGGTGTTCGACATCTCCGTCCATATAAAGCCTCAAATGGCGCCATACCGATACTCGAATGGAAACTGTTATTATAGGTGAACTCAATCAACGCTAAATAACCGTCCCACGCACCACCTTGTTCAAGCACACAAGCACGCAACAGATCTTCTAACGATTGAATCGTCCTCTCGGTTTGACCATCCGTTTGCGGATGATATGCCGAACTCAATCTCAACTTAGAACCCAAGGCACCTTGCAAACTCTCCCAAAATCTTGAAGTAAATCTAGGATCTCTATCCGACACAATACTCTTAGGAACTCCATGAAGCTTCACAATAGTGCCAACATAAATCTCGGCCAACCTTTCCAAAGAATAAGTAATATCAATCGGAATAAAGTGAGCCGATTTAGTAAGCCTATCAACAATCACCCAAATAGCATTATGTCCTCTTTGTGTATTCGGCAATCCCGTAACAAAATCCATCGATATACTATCCCATTTCCATTCCGGAATATCCAACGGTTGCATCAATCCACTAGGCTTCTGATGCTCCACCTTAGACTTCTGACAAGTCAAACACGAGTACACAAAACGAGCAACATCGCTTTTCAATCCAGACCACCAAAAGATCTTCTTCAAATCCTGATACATCTTATTCGCTCCCGGATGAATACTTAAGTTACTCCGATGTCCCTCTTCCAATATCATCTTTTTCAAATCTGCGTCATCGGGAATACAAATACGACCTCGAAACCTCAAAACTCCTAATTCATCAACGTTGAAATCTTCATTTCCATTCGTCATCAAATCCACAAATTTCAAATCCAACTTTTGCTTTTCACACACTGTAGTAAGGAAATCATTCGTGACATGCAACATACCAAGTTTCACACTACTCGGCGTTAACTCACAAACCAAACTCAAATCTCTAAAGTTCTCCAAGAGTTCCCACTCTCTAACCATCAAAGTAGACACGTGCAACGACTTCCGACTTAAGGCATCGGCTACCACATTCGCCTTACCCGGATGATAATTTAAACCAAAATCATAGTCCTTCAAAAGTTCTAGCCATCTCCTTTGCCTCATATTCAATTCCTTTTGATCAAACAAATACTTCAAACTCTTGTGATCGCTAAAAACTTCAAATCTTGCACCATAAAGATAGTGCCTCCAAATTTTCAAAACGAACACCACGGCCGCTAACTCCAAATCATGAGTAGGGTAATTCTTTTCATGCACTCTCAACTGCCTAGAAGCATACGCCACGACCTTCCCATCTTGCATCAATACACCACCCAATCCTGACAAAGAAGCATCACAATAAACCACAAAAGGTTCCGTAGGATTCGGCAAAATCAAAACTGGCGCTGTTGTTAACCTTCTCTTTAATTCCATGAAACTCTCTTCACAATTAACATCCCAAATAAAAACCTTTCCTTTACAAGTCAACTGCGTTAACGGAAGTGCTAACCTTGAAAATCCTTCGATAAACCTCCGGTAGTAACCGGCCAAGCCCAAAAAGCTTCGAATTTCCGTAACCGATCTTGGAGTCTCCCATTGCATTACCGCATCGATCTTGGATGGATCCACACTAATACCATTGCCGGAAATAATATGCCCAAGAAAACTCACCTCCGACAACCAAAACTCACACTTAGACAACTTTGTGTACAACTTCTTCTCTTTCAAAATCCGCAACACAATCCTTAAATGTTCTTCGTGTTCCTCTCGAGACTTAGAATAAATCAAAATGTCATCGATAAACACCACCACAAAACGATCCAACTGCTCGTGGAAGATACGGTTCATATACTCCATGAAAACACCCGGCGCATTAGAAACTCCGAATGGCATCACCGTATACTCGTAGTGACCATATCGTGTTCTAAAAGCCGTCTTCGAAATATCTTCTTCCTTAACCCGAATCTGGTGATAACCGGATCTTAAATCAATCTTACTAAAAACATGGGCTCCAACCAATTGATCCATCAAATCATCGATTCTCGGAAGCGGATACTTGTTCTTAATTGTTACCTTATTCAACTGCCGATAATCAATACACAATCGCATACTACCATCCTTCTTCTTTACCAACAATACCGGCGCACCCCAAGTAGAGACACTTGGTCTTACAAATCTCTTATCCAACAAATCATTCAACTGCTTCTTCAATTCCACCAACTCCGATGCCGACATCCGATACGGGGCCATCGAAATCGTTCTAGTACCCTGAACTAGATCAATAGAAAATTCAACCTCTCTCTTTGGCGGCACATCCGCAACATCTTCCGGAAACACTTCGGGAAATTCACAAACCACAGGAAACACGTCGAGCTCAACTTTGCTCTCCACCGACAACGATGCAAACAAACCAAACAACTGAGCTTCGTCCGCTAAAAGTTTCTTCAACTCTTTAGTGGAAAGAAAACTCTCGTTTTCACCATCTTCCAAAGAAGGAAACCTTACTAACTTGTGATAGCAATCCAAATGAACTCTATTAAATTGCAACCAATTCATACCCAAGATTACGTCCAAACCTTCCAACGGCAAACACACTAAATCCATAACGAAGTCCTTACCATACATGGTCAAAGGACAACTTGCACACACCAAAGAAGTAGTTACCGACCCCGAAGCGGGAGTCCCAATAACCATACCACTACCCAAAGAAACCATACACAAATCCAACCGCTTAGCACACACAAGAGAAATGAACGAGTGAGTCGCTCCAGTATCAATAATAGCAACTAAAGGCATATCATTAATAAAGCATGTACCTTTAATCAAACGATCTGCCGCATTAGTGGCGTCTGAACCTGCTAATGCGAATACTTTTCCGCCCACCGGAGCTTGCTTCGGTTTGGTACAATTCGGGCTAATGTGACCCACCTCGCCACAATTAAAACACTTCACAGCATTCTTTCTACACTCTGCTGCATCATGACCAAAGAGTCCACAGTTGGAACACTTCGCCTTGAACTTTCCACAATCATAAGACTTGTGGCCCATCACGCCACACTTAAAACATTTGATCGCACCGGAACCTCCTCCGGGTCTCCTATCAAAGTTTCCCTTATGTTTGCCCTTCTCAGCAGGCGTCACATAAGGTCCGCTTCGTACTTGCTGCTTCCCTCTCCTCTCGCTCAAACCCTTATAATGAGTAGAACGAGCTCTACTGTCTTCTTCATAAATCCTACAGCACTCGGTCAAATCCGAAAATCTTCTTATCCTTTGATAACCTACTGCTTGCTTTATCTCCGGACGCAAGCCATTCTCATACTTGATACATTTGGAAAATTCCGCCGTAACCGCATCATAGTGAGGGTGAAACTTCACTAACTCAGTAAACTTAGCGGTGTAGTCCACCACCGACATATTACCTTGTTTCAACTCCAGAAATTCCATTTCTCTCTTCCCTTTAACACTTTCGGGATAATACTTCCTTAGAAACTCAGCACGAAATAAATCCCACGTAATCTCCTCGTCGTCGACCTCAAGAACTTGCCTCATGCTGACCCACCAGTCATCGGCCTCTTCTGTCAGCATGTGAGTCCCTAGTCTCACCTTATTCCCTTCAGCACAATCCATCACCCTAAAAATTCTCTCAATTTCCTTTAACCATATCTGAGCACCATCCGGATCAAATCTCCCTTTAAACACCGGTGGTTGGTTCATCCTGAACTCATCATTCGCATTCACGATAGGTGCACCCTGCACAGCTCTGGCCATAGCCTCTAACGCCGCTGCCATAGCATTGTCATTACGACCTGCCATATTCTGAGGATTCCCAAAAATAACAACAAGGTTAAACAACCGTTCAACCAACACAACAACAAGACAGACACGACTGACTCAACACTGGCTCTGATACCACTTAATGTAACACCCCCTTTTTATACCCCCAAATAAATTAAATAAATCAATTAGGCACTTAGAAAATTTATTTCATCAGAGTTTAATTAAAACATGGTATAAAAGAGGCGCATCACATTATCATGAAATTAAACACATACGATACCTGCTCAAAATAGATATGCAACAATGGGTAACCCACATCTCAATATTTAGAATAAAGCGGAAACATCCAAATATTGAATCGATCTCATTCATAAAAGTATATACAACCATCAGTTAATTCATGCTTTACAACATATCCACAGCAGATACATACACATATGTATCACAAAAGAATCAAAACAAATGTAACTCCAAAAGAGTCAAAGGCTTCCTAACTACCCAGATGTTACATATCAGAGCCATTGACCAAAAAGAGTGAAGACATCGCTTCACAAAAAGAACCTCCAGCTTCCTACTCTGCAATGCCTCATAGAGCATTAGAAAACAGCAGAAGGGTGAGAAACAACATCATAACAGTTAATGCATAAAATTGTATATATACATAACTCCATAATTATACAAGTTATACTCAAATTATGTTCTCACCACATTAAGCATATACAAATAATCATGTCTCTACACATACACATGAACATTCACTATATTTTCTCCAAACAGTCACATAAAACATACACAGTTATATTCACACAACCAATGCATCATACACAGATGACTCATGCAACTCATAGAGACCGACACACGACTCTATGCAGATGCAAATGCGGTACCGACTCATTCAACAAATTCCCTAAGGAATCGAGTATTCAGCAGATCCTCCACGGGATCAAGTACTCAGCAGATTCTCCACGGAATCAAATATTCATCAGATTCTCCACGGAATCGAATATTCAGCAGATCCTCCACGGGATCAAGTACTCAACAGATTCTCCACGGAATCAAATACTCTAACCAATCCTCCACGGGATTACATGTTATGACCGATTCTCCGAGGAATCACACAATGCAACCGATTCTCCAAGGAATCACTCAATGCAACCGATTCTCCACGGAATCGAATATAACCATCGTATCATACGAGGTTCTACAAATCCTCCACGGGATCAATCACAAAAACGCATACTATGTTCACAAACATACTCATTGCATTTATCACATACATCACATATATTCATTATGCATTCACATTATACACCATTTCACACAAGGTTTACATACCTATTAATCCATCAATGCATTTCTATCTAATTCGAGCAAACGCACAACATTATCAAACGATTAAGATTCACAATCGGCTCCACAATCTAGGATTCACGCCTTTCGGCCACCCACAGCACAACATGTTGAAACGGTTCACACATCAATCATTCATATAGGCATTAATCATAATTGAATCAACCAAACATCATGCCATGAACAAAAAGCAAAACAAATAACACTGCCAGGTTCGCCAACCTTCGCCTGGCGAAGCCACGCAACGAATGCTCGCTGGGCTTCGCCTGGCGAACTCCCCAGCGAAGTCCACTGGGAGTAATTCTGGAATTACTCGCTGAGGCTCGCTACCCACTCGCCTGGCGAACCTTCGCCAACTCACCTCGCCTGGCGAACTTGCCAGCGAATACAGAGTATTAGCTTCTGACTTGCTTCGCTACAGCTCGCTGGGCTTCGCCTGGCGAAGCTTCGCTGCCATTCGCCTGGCGAACTTGCGAAGACAGAATTTCCATGGCTGTCTCAAAGCCCAAACTCCACACAACCAACCGATTAAATCCAAACCAGTCACAGTAGCACAACCCAACCATCACCCGACTAAACTACATCGTCTAATCCGAGTTCTAACCGATTAAAACCTCATTCTACTCCCAAAACCAACTTCTAACCTAAGTGGAAAAAGAGTAGAACTCTACAAAATCCACACACATACACATACAATCATATACATCAAAGAGATGATGGAGTTTCACACCCTTACCGATCGATTGCAAGCTTTGGTAATGACTCCTTGATGATTCTAGGTTTTCCTCTCCACTTTCTCTTCTCTTTCTCTTGTTTTTCTTCTTATGTTACTATCTTCTTCCTTTTTTCCTCTCTTATTCTATTTCTATCTCTATTTCTTTCCTCTCAAATTCTTTCCAACACTTATCAATCAATTCTTACACTAAAGTGCTAAATGTCTAAAATGCCCTTTTTACTCTAATTTCCCGAAAACTCTCTGAATCGGTAAAAATAGATAAAATAAGCAAAACACCACATAGCAATATATAATTTCTCAATTTAAAATAAACATCAATTAAATAAATTAAAAGACTCAACAATTTAATGGGAATTCAGAATCGGGGCGTTACAGGGAGGCTGAGGGTTGGACGCGTGGCAGGGGAAGAATCTGGGAGAGAAACACGTGTGGCAGGAGAGAGGTAGTGGAGTGTGACGTGTTGCGCATGCACGAGTTTGGAAAGTGAGGTGGCTGGAGGAAGGGAAGGACATGTGGCACTCAGTATTTATAGACACCTGTTCACCTGGGCTTTGACTGGACTTGGATAATGACTGGCCCACTAAACCAATACCTGGACTAATGCATGATTATGGCACGATTAATGGATTAAGCTGACTATTAGATGCATTAATATGATACAAAACGTGATTTGTGGACTGAAACAAAATGTTAATTGCTGAATTAACGTGATGAGTGGATTAAGAACTATTAGATGAATGATTAAAGACTAAACCAAGTTAAATGCTAATGAAAAATGAAAATGCTAATGGATTAATGACCTAATCAGGATAAAACTAATTAAATCTAATTAAAACCAATTAATATCCTAGTTAACTCTAAAAAGATCTATCTATCATTTAAGAAAACTATAAAACCTATATTAAAAAATAAAATCTATATATAAAATCTATATTAAAACCTATTCAAATAATGTTCTAAAAATTTTAAAAAACTATTAATTTCTATCAATCCTATTACCTATTAAAAGGAAACACATTCTATTTATTTAATATTCTAGAGAAATCTTACATATTCTAAAAAATGATTAAAACTATTTAATATCTAATATATTCTAAAAATGATAAAAATTTATTTAATATCTAATATTAAAAGGATCTATTTAAATTCTATATTAACACTATTCTACTAAAATGCTAATAAAACCCAATAAATGCCTAGAAAATTCTATAAAATTCTAAAATTGCTATTAAAGCGAACAACTCCGATAAAAGGAACGCGAGACCAGACTGGAATAAACGGTAAACCCCGGGCATCAGAATATCCCAAAAGAAAGCACCATGCAAGCTGAAAACACCGAGAAGCGCACAATTTCCCGAAATAACCTCCGATTACCCGAACCGGTCTGAGACGTCCTATAGGTGGAAACCAGGCTGCAATTCTGACATCATCTGTAGGATTAAAAATGTAGTGCATGTGGTATGCGAATGCGAATGCAAAAATGAGCCGAAACGTAAATCAGGAGCGGGAACCGGTTGGTCAAATTTTAGGGTGCAACACAAAGGATACAATGTATCTTTTTCAAAAGATTGTTGCAAAATTGTGCATGAAAATGATAAGAAGAATATGTTTAATGGTTTTAGAGTAAACAATGTATATATGCTTGACTTAAATGAAGTATCATTAACAAGCGACAAATGCCTAATAACTATGAGTCAAGACTCATGGCTATGGCATAGGCGTTTAGCGCATGTTAATTTTGATTTACTCAATAAGGTAGTCTTAAAAGACCTAGTCTTAGGACTTCCCAAAATAAAGTTCACCAAGGATCACCTTTGTGATGCTTGTCAAAAAGGGAAGCAAACGAGGATCTCATTTAAATCCAAAAGATAATTTCAACAACGAGACCTCTTGAACTTCTACACATGGACTTGTTTGGGCCGTCTAGGATCAAAAGTCTAGGAGGAAACTATTACGGGTTCGTAATAGTGGACGACTTTTCTAGGTTTTGTTGGACCATCTTCTTAGTAAGTAAAAGTGATACATTCGCCGCTTTTGAAAAGTTTGCTAAGCTTTCCCAAAACAAGTTAAATACAAACATAGTGTCCATAAGGAGCGACCATGGAGGTGAGTTTGAAAATCATTTGTTTGAAGAATATTGCGGTAACCATTGTATTGATCATAACTTCTCCGCTCCACACACTCCTCAACAAAACGGGGTTGTGGAGCGCAAAAACCGTATTTTAGAAGAATTGGGAAGAACAATGATTAATGAGAGTGGTGTACCTAAATATTTTTGGGCCGACGCCATTAGTACGGCATGTTATGTTTTGAATAGGGTACTTATTTGCCCCATTCTAAACAAAACACCGTACGAACTCTTAAAAGGGGGAAAGCCAAATGTCTTTCACTTGCACGTGTTTGGATGTAAATGTTTTGTATTAAACAATGGTAAGGAAAACTTGGGCAAATTTGATTCCAAAGCCGATGAAGGTATCTTTCTCGGATACTCTCACTCGAGTAAAGCATATAGAATATATAATAAACGTTTACTTGCTGTAGAAGAGTCTGTGCATGTTACCTTTGATGAGTCCTACCCGAGAAATGTCGGAAAGGATAGTGTTGTTCATGGTGCAGGTACATCCACTGAAGACATACTTAAAAGTGGCGAGATAGGGATTGATCAACCTGACAAAGCCAAAGTTGAGGAGGATAAGGATGCACACCGTGATGCAATAGAGGAAGTTCATCCGCTTTCAAACGACGATCTTCCTCATGAATGAAAGTCATCTAAAGACCATCCTATTGAAAACATTATTGGAGACATCACAAAGGGTGTAACAACTCGTGCTAAGCTAAGTAATTTCTGTTATTACTTCGCTTTCGTGTCACAAATGGAACCTAAAAATCCTAAGGAAGCCCTACTCGATGAACACTGGTTTCTGTCAATGCAGGAGGAACTAAATCAATTTACTAGAAATGAGGTTTGGGACCTTGTCCCTCCTCTGCGAGGTCATCGAGTAATCGGCACCCGATGGGTGTTTAGGAACAAGCTGGACGAAAACGGGGTAATAACTCGTAACAAGGCGCGTTTAGTCGCGCAGGGGTATAACCAAGAGGAGGGCATCGACTATGAGGAAACTTATGCTCCCGTTGCCCGAATCGAGGCTATACGCCTTCTTCTTGCTTTCACATGTGCGAAAGATTTTAAGTTATTCCAAATGGATGTCAAGAGTGCGTTCCTTAACGGGTACATAAATGAAGAGGTCTACGTTGCACAACCTCCTGGTTTTGAATCTCATGAGTACCCCGATCATGTTTATAAACTAAAACGGGCGTTGTATGGTCTCAAGCAAGCTCCTAGAGCTTGGTATGAGCGCCTAAGTAAATTTCTACTTGATCAAGGTTACTCAAGAGGAAAGGTTGACACGACACTCTTTATTAAACGTCAAGGAAAGCACTTAATATTAGTTCAAATCTATGTTGATGATATAATCTTTGGATCTACTAACATGAATCTCGTGAGAGAGTTTTCTGTTCTTATGCAGGATGAATTCGAGATGAGTATGATGGGAGAGCTCACATACTTTCTCTGCTTGCAAATTAAACAATTCAAGGAAGGAACTTTCGTGAGTCAAACAAAGTATTGTTTGGATCTTCTCAAGAGATTTGACATGGCAAAATCCAAGGCCATAGACACCCCCATGCCTACATGTGCAAATTTGAATAAGGATGAAAGCGGTAAGGACATAGAGGTAAAAAGGTATAGAGGTATGATTGGATCACTTCTCTATCTCACTGCGTCGCGTCCTGATATTATGTTTAGCGTGTGTATATACGCAAAGTACCAATCATGTCCTAAGGAATCCCACCTAAAAGCTGTTAAAAGAATACTTCGGTACCTATCCGGTACTCCAACGTATGGTTTGTGGTATTCCAAAGGTAGTGATTGTTCGTTGGTAGGTTATTCCGACTCCGACTTTGCGGGTTGCAAGTTCGATAGGAAAAGCACTAGTGGTACGTGTCACTTGTTTTCAAATTCTTTGGTTAGTTGGCATAGCAAAAAGCAAGTTTCAGTTGCTTTGTCAACCGCCGAAGCGGAATACGTTGTCGCCGGTAGTTGCTGTGCTTAAATCCTGTGGATTAAGCAACAACTATTGGACTTTAATCTCAAACTTGAACGTATTCCAATTCTATGTGACAATACCAGTGCTATTAATCTTACCAAGAATCCGGTATTGCACTCTCGCACTAAACATATCGAAATTCGACACCATTTTCTTCGAGATCATGTTGAGAAAGGTGACGTTGTATTTGAACATATTGATACTAAGAATCAACTAGTGGATATTTTTACTAAGCCGCTAGCCACTAAACCTTTCTTTCATATTCGCCGAGAACTCGATATTCTCGACATTTCGGAGCGGGAGTCATAATTTGCTTATTTCAGCTTATTTCATTCACATCTATATTTTGTACTTCTAACAAACTTGATGTTTTTGCAAGTACAAGTATGTTGTCTATCAAGCTTATCCGGCATTGAGGTGATATTGTTCCTCTTCCTTCTCTCTACATACAAGTTTTCTTTGTGATCTCAAAGTAAAATATGTTAACTGTGGTGCATATTTGAATCATCTGTTGTGTATTTAATTGCTTGATTGAACATTTTTCTGTGGCATTATTGTCTGCATTTATTAAACACCATGTCATATGAAACTAGGCAAAATTCTGCATTTTCAGGTCTTGAGTCGACCATACCAGAACAGAGGTCGACGCACTCTGTTTAAATTTTAAATTTATTGAAAATTTTACAGCATGCGTCGACGCATGCAGAGCTATGGTCGACGGCTCGCTGAAAATCTCAGTTTTATTTTTCTGCCTGTTCCTTTCAGCTCTCTTCATTTAAGGCAGTTACATGCATCCACTCATATTCCTAGGGAGTTGCATCTATTAACCCCCACTACTCCTTCTTGTCTCTTCCACTCTCCAACAAACCCTAAGTTTCACTTAAAAAGGGGAACCCATTTTCTGAACCCACAACACCTCTCATTTCAGAACTCTCCCATCTCCCATTTCACAAAATCTCTACCCATGACTTCCTCTTCTCATAGACCCACCAAAAAGAGGTCAAGAGGGTCAACATCTGCCTCAATACCCATTAACCCCGAATCACTTGTTCATCCATCCCTCCGTGAAAACTTCAACAAGGATATTGGTCGAAGAAAGGTTGTACGACAACATGCATTCTACGAACTTGTCGCCGAACGCATGCATCTTGGAGAAATCATGACCTACCTCACATATCACGGTATTGAGAGATTTCTTGAATGCAATGCCAAGTACAGTGAATACCTGGTACGTATATTCTATACTGGTCTCAATGATAAATTTCATGGTGAAAATTTCCACTCCGTTATCGGACCCACTCAGGTATCTCTAACTTCTGAAATTTGGACCAAATATTTTGATATGACTGTGGAGGAAAATGAACCTCCTCTAGCTGAGGTAACTGATTCACACACAATTGAGGGTTATGAGTTCAAAACTGCACTGAATGGTATGCTTAAGCGACCCTATCCTGACCACATTGTGAACAGTGCTGCTTTTCCACGATCTGTCACTTCCGGAAAACTCAAAACTTCAACAAGAATTCTTCAGTGGATTGTGGCGCGCATTCTGCGGCCCAAACAGGGTGGATTATCAAGGGTGGAACAGGCTGAAGTTCATCTCATACATTGCGAGTCGCATGTATGAATTGCGTGACTCCAAACGAAGTACGGAACTTTCCTATGGATCTTTCATCCAAGAGGTCCTCAATTCTGCAAATGTGAACTACCCCTCCTTCGCATACACTTCTATTTCCGCTGACAAAGAATTCAGTCCAAAAGTTTTCTCAATGATGGGATACGTCTGGATTCGCAAATACCAGAAGTACAAATTCTATCGTCGCTCAAATATGCCTCAGTCAGATTCATCAAGTGAAGAGAGTGCAGATGAGTCCGAAGGTGAAGAGAATGAAGCAAGTGCAGATGGTTCAGATGAAAGTGAAGAAGAACAAGAACAGAATACACAGGCAGCTGACACAGTGCAACCAGACCAAGCGGATCATACAGAACGTCAAACATATGAGCCTCCAGACAACTATCAAGAGCCGCCACCAAGTTCCAACATCAATAATGACTGGACTCCTTACATGGGTCAACAAGAAACTGACAGTGAGGAAAATAACCAAGGCTGGGGTGAATGGCAATACACTGGGTGGACCACACTTGGGAGATTTTATCATCCCTATCAACCTAGCTCTGAGGCACCTCCTTCTCCTCAGCAGCCATCCAACAACTCCGACATTCTGGAAATGATGCAGTCCATGCAATTAGACCAATGTAACTTCATGACCACTATGCAAGAACAGCAGCAGAATTTTATGAGAACTCAGGATGAACGGATGGAACAAGTTCGCTCTGAGCTGCAAACTCAAAATGAGCGGCTCAGTGGAATCTCCACACAGCTGGATGCTCGCTTTGAGATTCTCGTTCACTCCCATCAAGCTGAAGAACGGGCAATTACTGAGAGTTTCGACTTCCTGAACAACATCACTGAAGAGTTCACTGATTTGGCTCATCCTCATCGCCATCCCCATTTCTATGAGAGGCGTGGCCGTGGTCGTGGACGTGGACGGGGTTATTAGCTTGTGTTCATCTCATTATGGTTTCATTTGCTGTTTTGATTGCATGCATCATGGTTTCTTTCGTTGTTTTTGGTTGCAAACTTTGTTATGGTGTTTTGTTTAAATTCTAAATTCTGTCAAGACTTTATGTGCTGCTATTTTATGTTCTATCTTCGTTTCTTATCAATATTACGTATCCGTATTGGTGTATGTTTAATTATTATCTGTTGGATATATTGTATGGCTTTTTCTTGATTTTATGTTAGATATATTGTTAATCCGTCAAGACTTTATAGTTCTCCGTTTCTTTTTGATGTTGTCAAAGGGGGAGAAAGGCGTCAACCACCACAACTGCTTTGACTGAAAAAGAAAGGGGGAGAGCGTACAACTATGTTAAAGACATCGCATGTTGTGTGCAACAGGTTGTCATCATCAAAAAGGGGGAGAATGTGAGGGCAAGTTGTCTCACAATACAGGCCTCCGAGTTTTCGATGATGACAAATTAGAAGCATCATGCAATACTTCAACATGCTATACCTCTTTTTCATTGTTAAATCATTATACCTTAATATGAGTCATAACTGAATGTGGCAGGATGCACAAAATGGAAAAAGTTGTTATTTTTGCAGGTTTCTAAGCAGTGAATCGACCATACAGTCGGCGCATGAAGCCTGCCATTTCTCACGGCTCAGCGCATGGAAGCAATGCGTCGACCGTACAGTCGGCGCATGGGTGTTTAATTTTCCACGGATCAGCGCATGAAGACATGCGTCGACCATGCCACTCAGCGCATGAAGATGTGTATTTCCCATGGGTCAGCGCACGCCGACCCTATGGTCGACCGTTCGCGCGCTGTGCAGTTTTTCTTGCTGTGTTTTAGAATTCTGTTCAGTTGACTGTTTTGGTTATTACTATAAATAGAGTTTTGCTTATTTTTGACAAACTAACAATTGAAATCTTGAGTAAATTGTTAGGGCAAGAAACGTGAAATAGGTGCAACATATTTCTTCATCTTCATCCTTCAAACAACACACAAATCCACAAATATACACAATCATTTTTGCTGTGATTGGTGTCTTGTTCAAGGGTGATAAGGTTCGAACGCGTTGATTGAAGATCCGGTTCGAGTGGAAATTGGGGCAGGTGTTTCTTGCAGAAAACCTTGAGGGTTTTACCCATCAAGACTAGAAGGTTTTGAGGGATTTTGCTACGGAATAGTTCATTCAACATTCAAGCAAGTGCGAAGGTAATTGATTAACGGAAGGTTCATCAGTTTAGTAGCTAGGGCGTTGAAGTGTTGAAGACTTTCCGGGTTTTGATTTGTTGGTGTCTAAGATCAGCCGAGCCGAAGGTTTGAACAACGGAAGGTTTTTAATTAAGGTGGATGGAATCGGAGATCATTCACAACAAATTGAAGGGCTTGATTCATCTTGAATCAAGGTGCAAGAAGGGATAGCAAGCATCAACATCATTTGAGATTGTTTGTATCATTGTCTATCAACTCTTGTGTAAACTGTTCATTCCAACAGGTGATATATATTCAATATATCTCAATTATAATTTTAGAATTGAGGGCAGACGTACCCCGAAGCGAGGACGACGGGGGAACTGCCTCATCAAATCGTGTGTTCTTTAGTTTCTGTCATTTTCAATTCAGCTTATAAAATAAGTGATTCTAGCTTAAGTGATTATTGTCAAACTGTGATACAAATTGAGTAAGGTGTTGAAACTCTGTTTTAACTTCTAAGTACAATAAAAATATTGTACTAAGGCATTTCCAATCTCTTACTCAACATAAATATCCTTTGAGATATTTGTGCACACCAACTGTTCGACAAAAGTCCTGAACTAAAATTGTCTTATTTTGCTTCTAGTTTTTGTGTGCCTTGTTTTTCATTGGAACTAGGTAACCTTGCAAATTGAAGTAAATAATTGATAAGCCTAGTTTGTGTTGTGATTTTATTTTTCCAAATTGTCATAAATCCATAGGCTTACGTATATCCGGTTTTCCAATAACCGTTCGTTGTAGACTCTAATTTCCTCGGCCGCTTCCGCACTTAAAACCTTTTTAAAACCAATTTCAAATTGGTAGCGCCGACTCAAGTTTTAATTGGGATCTATTCAACCCCCCCTTCTAGATCCGTGCCATAGTCTAACAGACAGAGCAAACTCACATCGGCTACTTCCACTAAAAGGATGATAAAACAAATCACACTCGCACAATGTGGCATCAACGAGATGACACGCCCACCACCAAAAGGATGATGGAGCAAACCCACACCGGCTACTGCAACTAAAAGGATAATAAAACAAAACACTCGCACAATTTGGCTTCAACTAGATGACAGACTCACCACCAAAAGGATGACGGAGCAGACCTACACCGGCTACTACCACCAAAAGGATGATAGAGCAAAATAGTCACACAATCTGACATCAAAGAGATGATAGACCCACCATCAAAAGGATGACAAAGCAAACTCACGCCGCCTACTACCACCAAAAGGATGGTAGAGCAAAACACTCGCACAATTTGACATTCACGAGTTGACAGACCCACCACCAAAAGGATGACGAAGCAACCTCACACCGGCTACTACCACCAAAAGGATAATAGAATAAAATGCTCGCACAATCTGGCACCAATGAGATGACAGACACACCACCAAAAGGATGATGGAGCAAACTCATACCGGCTACTACCACCAAAAGGAAAATAGAATAAAACACTCGCACAATCTGGCACCAACAAGATGACAAACACACCACCAAATGGATGACGGAGTGAACTCACACCAGCTACTACCACCAAAAGGGAGATTGAGAAAAACACTCGCACAATCTGGCACCGACGAGATGACAGAACCCTTACCAAAAGGATGACGGAGCAAACCTACACCGGCTACTACCACCAAAAGGATTATAGAGCAAAATACTTACACAGTCTGACATCGACGAGATGACAGACCTACCACAAAAAGGATGACAGAGCAAACTCACGCTGCCTACTACCACCAAAAGGATGGCAGAGCAAAACACTCGCACAATTTGACATTCACGAGTTCACAGACCCACCACAAAAAGGATGACGAAGCAAACTCACACCGGCTACTACCACCAAAAGGAAAATAGAATAAAACCCTCGCACAATCTGGCACCAACGAGATGACGACACACAATCAAAATGATGACAGAGCAAACTCACACCGGCTACTACCACCAAAAGGAAAGTCGAATAAAACACTCGCAAAATCTGGCACCAAAGAGATGACAGACACACCATCAAAAGGATGACGGAGCAAACTCACACCGGCTATTACCACCAAAAGGGAGATTGAGAAAAACACCCGCACAATCTCACACCGACGAGATGACAGAACCCCCACCAAAAGGATGACAGAGCAAACTCACATCGGCTACTTCCACTAAAAGGATTATAGAACAAATCACACTCGCACAATGTGGCATCAACGAGATGACACACCCACCACCAAAAGGATGATGGAGAAAACCCACACCGGCTACTGCAACTAAAAGGATAATAAAACAAAACACTCGCACAATTTGGCTTCAACTAGATGACAGACTCACCACCAAAAGGATGACGGAGCCAACCTACACCGGCTAATACCACCAAAAGGATGACAAAGCAAACTCACGCCGCCTACTACCACCAAAAGGATGGTAGAGCAAAACACTCGCACAATTTGACATTCACGAGTTGACAGACCCACCACCAAAATGATGACGAAGCAACCTCACACCGGCTACTACCACCAAAAGGATAATAGAATAAAACGCTCGTACAATCTGGCACCAACAAGATGACGACACACAACCAAAATGATGACACATCAAACTCACACCGGCTACTACCACAAAAAGGAAAGTCGAATAAAACACTCGCACAATCTGGCACCAAAGAAATGACAGACACACCACCAAAAGGATGACGGAGCAAACTCACACCGGCTATTACCACCAAAAGGGAGATTGAGAAAAACACTCGCACAATCTCACACCGACGAGATGACAGAACCCCCACCAAAAGGATGAGAGAGCAAACACACTCGCACAATTTGGCTTCAACTAGATGACAGACTCACCACCAAAAGGATGACGGAGCAAACCTACACCGGCTACTACCACCAAAAGGATTATAGAGCAAAATACTTACACAGTATAACATCGACGAGATGATAGACCTACCACCAAAAGAATGACAGAGCAAACTCACGTCGCCTACTACCACCAAAAGGATGGTAGAGCAAAACACTCGCACAATTTGACATTCACGAGTTGACAAACCCACCACCAAAAGGATGACGAAGCAAACTCACACCGGCTACTACCACCAAAAGGATAATAGAATATAACACTCGCACAATCTGGCACCAACGAGATGACAGACACACAACCAAAAGGATGACAGAGCAAACTCACACCGGCTACTACCACCAAAAGGAAAGTCGAATAAAACACTCGCACAATCTGGCACCATAGAGATGACAGACACACCACCAAAAGGATGACGGAGCAAACTCACACCGGCTATTACCACCAAAAGGGAGATTGAGAAAAACACTCCCACAATCTCACACCGACGAGATGACAGAACCCCCACCAAAAGGATGAGAGATCAAACTCACATCGGCTACTACCACTAAAAGGATGATAGATAATAACACACTCGCACAATGTGGCATCAACGAGATGACACACCCACCACCAAAAGGATGATGGAGCAAACCCGCACCGGCTACTGCCCTGAAAAGGATAATAAAACAAAACACTCGCACAATTGGGCTTCAACTAGATGACAGACTCACCACCAAAAGGATGACGGAGCAAACCTACACCGACTACTACCACCAAAAGGATTATAGAGCAAAATACTTACAAAGTCTGACATCCACGAGATGACAGACCTACAACCTAAAGAATGACAGAGCAAACTCACGCCGCCTACTACCAACAAAAGGATGGTAGAGAAGAACACTCGCACAATTTGACATTCAAGAGTTGACAGACCTACCACCAAAAGGATGAAAGAGCAAAATCACACCGGCTACTACCACCAAAAGGAAAGTCGAATAAAACGCTCGCACAATCTTGCACCAAAGAGATGACAGACACACCACCAAAAGGATGACGGAGCAAACTCACACCGGCTATTACCATCAAAAGGGAGATTGAGAAAAACACTCGCACAATCTCACACCGACGAGAAGACAGAACCCCCACCAAAAGGATGAGAGAGCAAACCCACATCGGCTACTACCACTAAAAGGATGATAGATCAAAACACACTCGCACAATGTGGCATCAACGAGATGACACACCCACAACCAAAAGGATGATGGAGCAAACCCACACCGGCTATTGCCCGGAAAAGGATAATAAAACAAAACACTCGCACAAAATTGGGCTTGAACTAGATGACAGACTCACCACCAAAAGGATGACGGAGCAAACCTACACCGACTACTACCACCAAAAGGATTATAGAGCAAAATACTTACACAGTCTGACATCCACGAGATGACAGACCTACCACCTAAAGAATGACAGAGCAAACTCACGCCGCCTACTACCACCAAAAGGATGGTAGAGAAGAACACTCGCATAATTTGACATTCACGAGTTGACAGACCCACCACCAAAAGGATGACAGAGCAAACTCACACCGGCTACTAACTCCAAAAGGAAAGTCGAATAAAACACTCGCACAATCTGGCACCAAAGAGATGACAGACACACCACCAAAAGGATGACGGAGCAAACTCACACCGGCTATTACCACCAAAAGGGAGATTGAGAAAAACACTCGCACAATCTCACACCGACGAGATTAAAGAACCCCCACCAAAAGGATGAGAGAGCAAACTCACATCAGCGACTACCACTAAAAGGATGATAGATCAAAACACACTTGCACAATGTGGCATCAACGAGATGACACAACCACCACCAAAAGGATGATGGAGCAAACCCACACCGACTACTGCCACGAAAAGGATAATAAAACAAAACACTCGCACAATTTGGCTTCAACTAGATGACAGACTCACCACCAAAAGGATGACGGAGCAAACCTACAACGGCTACTACCACCAAAAGGATTATAGAGCAAAATACATACACAGTCTGACATCGACGAGATGACAGACCTACCACCAAAAGAATGACAGAGCAAACTCACGTCGCCTACTACCACCAAAAGGATGGTAGAGCAAAACACTCGCACAATTTGACATTCACGAGTTGACAGACCCACCACCAAAAGGATGACGAAGCAAACTCACACCGGCTACTACCACCAAAAGGATAATAGAAAAAAACGCTCGCATAATCTGGCACCAACGAGATGACAGACACACCACCAAAAGGATGACATAGCAAACTCACACCGGCTACTACCACCAAAAAGAAAGTCGATTAAAACTCTCGCACAATCTGGCACCAAAGAGATGACAGACACACCACCAAAAGGATGACGGAGCAAACTCACACCGGCTACTACCACGAAAAGGGAGATTGAGAAAAACACTCGCACAATCTCACACCGACGAGATGACAGAACCCCCACCAAAAGGATGACAGAGCAAACTCACATCGGCTACTACCACTAAAAGAATGATAGATCCAAACACACTCGCATAATGTGGCATCAACGAGATGACACACCCACCACCAAAAGGATGATGGAGCAAACCCACACCGGCTACTGCCACGAAAAGGATAATAAAACAAAACACTCGCACAATTTGGCTTCAACTAGATGACAGACTCACCACCAAAAGGATGACGGAGCAAACCTACACCGGCTACTACCACCAAAAGGATTATAGAGCAAAATACATACACAGTCTGACATCGACGAGATGACAGACCTACCACCAAAACAATGACAGAGCAAACTCCTGTCGCCTACTACCACCAAAAGGATGGTAGAGCAAAACACTCGCACAATTTGACATTCACGAATTGACAGACCCACCACCAAAAGGATGACGAAGCAAACTCACATCGGCTACTACCACCAAAAGGATAATAAAATAAAACGCTCGCACAATCTGGCACCAACGAGATGACAGACACACCACCAAAAGGATGACAGAGCAAACTCACACCGACTACTACCACCAAAAGGAAAGTCGATTAAAACTCTCGCACAATCTGGCACCAAAGAGATGACAGACACACCACCAAAAGGATGACGGAGCAAACTCACACCGGCTACTACCACGAAAAGGGAGATTGAGAAAAACACTCGCACAATCTCACACCGACGAGATGACAGAACCCCCACCAAAAGGATGACAGAGCAAACTCACATCGGCTACTACCACTAAAAGGATGATAGATCAAAACACACTCGCACAATGTGGCATCAACGAGATAAAACACCCACCACCAAAAGGATGATGGAGCAAACCCACACCGGCTACTGCCACGAAAAGGATAATAAAACAAAACACTCGCACAATTTGGCTTCAACTAGATGACAGACTCACCACCAAAAGGATGACGGAGCAAACCTACACCGGCTACTACCACCAAAAGGATTATAGAGCAAAATACATACACAGTCTGACATCGACGAGATGACAGACCTACCACCAAAAGAATGACAGAGCAAACTCACGTCGCCTACTACCACCAAAAGGATGGTAGAGCAAAACACTCGCACAATTTGACATTCACGAGTTGACAGACCCACCACCAAAAGGATGACGAAGCAAACTCACACGAGCTACTACCACCAAAAGGATAATAGAATAAAACGCTCGCACAATCTGGCACCAACGAGATGACAGACACACCACCAAAAGGATGACAGAGCAAACTCACACCGGCTACTACCACCAAAAGGGAAGTCGATTAAAACTCTCGCACAATCTGGCACCAAAGAGATGACAGACACACCACCAAAAGGATGACGGAGCAAACTCGCACCGGCTACTACCACGAAAAGGGAGATTGAGAAAAACACTCGCACAATCTCACACCGACGAGATGACAGAACCCCCACCAAAAGGATGACAGAGCAAACTCACATCGGCTACTACCACTAAAAGGATGATAGAACAAATCACACTCGCACAATGTGGCATCAACGAGATGACACCCCCACCACCAAAAGGATTATGGAGCAAACCCACACCGGCTACTGCAACTAAAAGGATAATAAAACAAAACACTCGCACAATTTTGCTTCAACTAGATGACAAAATCACCACAAAAAGGATGACGAAGCAAACCTACACCGGCTACTACCACCAAAAGGATGATAGAGCAAAATAGTCACACAATATAACATTGACGAGATGACAGACCCACCACAAAAAGGATGACAAAACAAACTCACGCCGCCTACTACCACCAAAAGGATGGTAGAGCAAAACACTCGCACAATTTGACATTCACGATTTGACAGACCCACCACTAAAAGGATGACGAAGCTACCTCACACCGGCTACTACCACCAAAAGGATAATAGAATAAAACGCTTGCACAATCTGGCACCAATGAGATGACAGACACACCACCAAAAGGATGACGGAGCAAACTCACATCGGCTACTACCACCAAAAGGAAAATAGAATAAAACACTCGCACAATCTAGCACCAACGAGATGACAGACACACCATCAAAAGGATGACAGAGTGAACTCACACCAGCTACTACCACCGAAAGGGAGACTGATAAAAACACTCGCACAATCTGACACCGACGAGATGACAGAACCCCCACCAAAAGGATGACGGAGCAAACCTACACCGGCTACAACCACCAAAAGGATTATAGAGCAAAATACTTACACAGTTTGACATCGACGAGATGACAGACCTACCACCAAAAGGATGACATAGCAAACTCACGCCGCCTACTACCACCAAAAGGATGGTAGAGCAAAACACTCGCACAATTTGATATTCACGAGTTCACGGACCCACCACCAAAAAGATGACAAAGCAAACTCACACCAGCTACTACCACCAAAAGGATAATAGAATAAAACGCTCACACAATCTGGCACCAACGAGATGACAGACACACCACCAAAAGGATGACGGAGCAAACTCACACCGGCTATTACCACCAAAAGGGAGATTGAGAAAAACACTCGCACAATCTCACACCGACGAGATGACAGAACCCCCACCAAAAGGATGAGAGAGCAAACTCACATCCGCTACTACCACTAAAAGGATGATAGATCAAAACACACTCGCACAATTTGGCATCAACGAGATGACACACCCACAACCAAAAGGATGATGGAGCAAACCCACACCGGCTACTGCCACGAAAAAGATAATAAAACAAAACACTCGACAATTTGGCTTCAACTAGATGACAGACTCACCACCAAAAGGATGACGGAGCAAACCTGCACCGACTACTACCACCAAAAGGATTATAGAGCAAAATACTTACACAGTATGACATCCACGAGATGACAGACCTACCACCTAAAGAATGATAGAGAAAACTCACGCCGCCTACTACCACCAAAAGGATGGTAGAGCAAAACACTCGCACAATTTGACATTCACGAGTTGACAGACCCACCACCAAAAGGATGACGAAGCAAACTCACACGGGCTACTACCACCAAAAGGATAATAGAATAAAACTCTCGCACAATCTGGCACCAACGAGATGACAGACACACCAACAAAAGGATGATAGAGCAAACTCACACCGGCTACTACCACCAAAAGGAAAGTCGATTAAAACTCTCGCACAATCTGGCACCAAAGGGATGGCAGACACACCACCAAAAGGATGACGGAGCAAACTCACACCGGCTACTACCACCAAAAGGGAGATTGAGAAAAACACCCATACAATCTCACACCGACAAGATGACAGAACCCCCATCAAATTCATGACAGAGCATACTCACATCGGCTACTACCACTAATAGGATGATAGAACAAATCACACTCGCACAATGTGGCATCAACGAGATGACACACCCACCACCAAAAGGAAGATGGAGCAAACCCCCACCGGCTACTGCAACTAAAAGGATAACAAAACAAAACACTCGCACAATTTGGCTTCAACTAGATGACAGACTCACCACAAAAAGGATGACGTAGCAAACCTACACCGGCTACTACCACCAAAAGGATGATAGAGCAAAATAGTCACACAATCTGACATCGGCGAGATGACAGACCCACCACCAAAAGGATGACAAAGCAAACTCACGCCGCCTACTACCACCAAAAGGATGGTAGAGCAAAACACTCTCACAATTTGACATTCACGAGTTGACAGACCCACCACCAAAAGGATGACGAAGCTACCTCACACCGGCTACTACCACCAAAAGGATAATAGAATAAAACGCTCGCACAATCTGGCACCAATGAGATGACAGACACACCACCAAAAGGATGACGAAGCAAACTCACACCGGCTACTACCACCAAAAGGAAAATAGAATAAAACACTCGCACAATCTGGCATGACGGAGTGAACTCACACCAGCTACTACCACCAAAAAGGGAGATTGAAAAAAACACTCGCACAATCTGACACCGACGAGATGACAGAACCCCCGCCAAAAGGATGACGGAGCAAACCTACACCGGCTACTACCACCAAAAGGATTATAGAGCAAAATACTTACACAGTCTGACATCGACAAGATGACAGACCTACCACCAAAAGGATGACAGAGCAAACTCACGCCGCCTACTACCACCAAAAGGATGGTAGAGCAAAACACTCGCACAATTTGACATTCACGAGTTGAAAGACCCACCACCAAAAGGATGACGAAGCAAACTCACACCGGCTACTACCACCAAAAGGATAATATAATAAAACGCTCGCACAATCTGGCACCAACGAGATGACAGACACACCACCAAAAGGATGACAGAGCAAACTCACACCGACTACTACCACCAAAAGGAAAGTCGATTAAAACTCTCGCACAATCTGGCACCAAAGAGATGACAGACACACCACCAAAAGGATGACGGAGCAAACTCACACCGGCTACTACCACGAAAAGGGAGATTGAGAAAAACACTCGCACAATCTCACACCGACGAGATGACAGAACCCCCACCAAAAGGATGACAGAGCAAACTCACATCGGCTACTACCACTAAAAGGATGATAGATCAAAACACACTCGCACAATGTGGCATCAACGAGATAAAACACCCACCACCAAAAGGATGATGGAGCAAACCCACACCGGCTACTACCACGAAAAGGATAATAAAACAAAACACTCGCACAATTTGGCTTCAACTAGATGACAGACTCACCACCAAAAGGATGACGGAGCAAACCTACATCGGCTACTACCACCAAAAGGATTATAGAGCATAATACATACACAGTCTGACATCGACGAGATGACAGACCTACCACCAAAAGAATGACAGAGCAAACTCACGTCGCCTACTACCACCAAAAGGATGGTAGAGCAAAACACTCGCACAATTTGACATTCACGAGTTGACAGACCCACCACCAAAAGGATGACAAAGCAAACTCACACGGGCTACTACCACCAAAAGGATAATAGAATAAAACGCTCGCACAATCTGGCACCAACGAGATGACAGACACACCACCAAAAGGATGACAGAGCAAACTCACACCGGCTACTACCACCAAAAGGGAAGTCGATTAAAACTCTCGCACAATTTGGCACCAAAGAGATGACAGACACACCACCAAAAGGATGACGGAGCAAACTCACACCGGCTACTACCACGAAAAGGGAGATTGAGAAAAACACTCGCACAATCTCACACCGACGAGATGACAGAACCCCCACCAAAAGGATGACAGAGCAAACTCACATCGGCTACTACCACTAAAAGGATGATAGAACAAATCACACTCGCACAATGTGGCATCAACGAGATGACACCCCCACCACCAAAAGGATTATGGAGCAAACCCACACCGGCTACTGCAACTAAAAGGATAATAAAACAAAACACTCGCACAATTTTGCTTCAACTAGATGAAAAAATCACCACAAAAAGGATGACGGAGCAAACCTACACCGGCTACTACCACCAAAAGGATGATAGAGCAAAATAGTCACACAATATAACATCGACGAGATGACAGACCCACCACAAAAAGGATGACAAAGCAAACTCACGCCGCCTACTACCACCAAAAGGATGGTAGAGCAAAACACTCGCACAATTTGACATTCACGATTTGACAGACCCACCACTAAAAGGATGACGAAGCTACCTCACACCGGCTACTACCACCAAAAGGATAATAGAATAAAACGCTCGCACAATCTGGCACCAATAAGATGACAGACACACCACCAAAAGGATGACGGAGCAAACTCACACCGGCTACTACCACCAAAAGGAAAATAGAATAAAACACTCGCACAATCTGGCACCAACGAGATGACAGACACACCATCAAAAGGATGACAGAGTGAACTCACACCAGCTACTACCACCGAAAGGGAGACTGATAAAAACACTCGCACAATCTGACACCGACGAGATGACAGAACCCCCACCAAAAGGATGACGGAGCAAACCTACACCGGCTACAACCACCAAAAGGATTATAGAGCAAAATACTTACACAGTCTGACATCGACGAGATGACAGACCTACCACCAAAAGGATGACATAGCAAACTCACGCCGCCTACTACCACCAAAAGGATGGTAGAGCAAAACACTCGCACGATTTGATATTCACGAGTTCACGGACCCACCACCAAAAAGATGACAAAGCAAACTCACACCAGCTACTACCACCAAAAGGATAAAAGAATAAAACGCTCGCACAATCTGGCACCAACGAGATGACAGACACACAACCAAAAGGATGACAGAGCAAACTCACACCGGCTACTACCACCAAAAGGAAAGTCGAATAAAACACTCGCACAATATGGCACCAAAGAGATGACAGACACACCACCAAAAGGATGACGGAGCAAACTCACACCGGCTATTACCACCAAAAGGGAGATTGAGAAAAAACTCGCACAATCTCACACCGACGAGATGACAGAACCCCCACCAAAAGGATGAGAGAGAAAACTCACATCCGCTACTACCACTAAAAGTATGATAGATCAAAACACACTCGCACAATGTGGCATCAACGAGATGGCACACCCACCACCAAAAGGATGATGGAGCAAACCCACACCGGCTACTGCCACGAAAAAGATAATAAAACAAAACACTCGACAATTTGGCTTCAACTAGATGACAGACTCACCACCAAAAGGATGACGGAGCAAACCTACACCGACTACTACCACCAAAAGGATTATAGAGCAAAATACTTACACAGTATGACATCCACGAGATGACAGACCTACCACCTAAAGAATGATAGAGAAAACTCACGCCGCCTACTACCACCAAAAGGATGGTAGAGCAAAACACTCGCACAATTTGACATTCACGAGTTGACAGACCCACCACCAAAAGGATGACGAAGCAAACTCACACGGGCTACTACCACCAAAAGGATAATAGAATAAAACGCTCGCACAATCTGGCACCAACGAGATGACAGACACACCACCAAAAGGATGACAGAGCAAACTCACACCGGCTACTACCACCAAAAGGAAGATTAAGAAAAACACCCACACAATCTCACACCGACAAGATGACAGAACCCCCACCAAATTGATGACAGAGCAAACTCACATCGGCTACTACCACTAATAGGATGATAGAACAAATCACACTCGCACAATGTGGCATCAACGAGATGACACACCCACCACCAAAAGGAAGACGGAGCAAACCCCCACCTGCTACTGCAACTAAAAGGATAACAAAACAAAACACTCGCACAATTTGGCTTCAACTAGATGACAGACTCACCACAAAAAGGATGACGTAGCAAACCTACACCGGCTACTACCACCAAAAGGATGATAGAGCAAAATAGTCACACAATCTGACATCGGCGAGATGACAGACCCACCACCAAAAGGATGACAAAGCAAACTCACGCCGCCTACTACCACCAAAAGGATGGTAGAGCAAAACACTCTCACAATTTGACATTCACGAGTTGACAGACCCACCACCAAAAGGATGACGAAGCTACCTCACACCGGCTACTACCACCAAAAGGATAATAGAATAAAACGCTCGCACAATCTGGCACCAATGAGATGACAGACACACCACCAAAAGGATGACGAAGCAAACTCACACCGGCTACTACCACCAAAAGGAAAATAGAATAAAACACTCGCACAATCTGGCATGACGGAGTGAACTCACACCAGCTACTACCACCAAAAAGGGAGATTGAAAAAAACACTCGCACAATCTGACACCGACGAGATGACAGAACCCCCACCAAAAGGATGACGGAGCAAACCTACACCGGCTACTACCACCAAAAGGATTATAGAGCAAAATACTTACACAGTCTCACATCGACAAGATGACAGACCTACCACCAAAAGGATGACAGAGCAAACTCACGCCGCCTACTACCACCAAAAGGATGGTAGAACAAAACACTCGCACAATTTGACATTCACGAGTTGACAGACCCACCACCAAAAGGATGACGAAGCAAACTCACACCGGCTACTACCACCAAAAGGATAATAGAATAAAACGCTCGCACAATCTGGCACCAACGAGATGACAGACACACCACCAAAAGGATTACAGAGCAAACTCACACCGGCTACTACCACCAAAAGGAAAGTCGAATAAAACTCTCGCAGAATCTGGCACCAAAGAGATGACAGACACACCACCAAAAGGATGACGGAGCAAACTCACACCGGCTACTACCACCAAAAGGGAGATTGAGAAAAACACTCACACAATCTCACACCGGCGAGATGACAGAACCCCCACCAAAAGGATGACAGAGCAAACTCACATCGGCTACTACCACTAATAGGATGATAGAACAAATCACACTCGCACAATGTGGAATCAACGAGATGACACACCCACCACCAAAAGGATGATGGAGCAAACCCCTACCGGCTACTGCAACTAAAAGGATACTAAAACAAAACACTCGCACAATTTGGCTTCAACTAGATGACAGACTCACCACAAAAAGGATGACGGAGCAAACCTACACCGGCTACTACCACCAAAAGGATGATAGAGCAAAATAGTCACACAATCTGACATCGGCGAGATGACAGACCCACCACCAAAAGGATGACAAAGCAAACTCACGCCGCCTACTACCACCAAAAGGATGGTAGAGCAAAACACTCGCACAATTTGACATTCAAGAGTTGAAAGACCCACCACCAAAAGGATGACGAAGCTACCTCACACCGGCTACTACCACCAAAAGGATAATAGAATAAAACGCTCGCACAATCTGGCACCAATGAGATGACAAACACACCACCAAAAGGATGACGGAGCAAACTCACACCGGCTACTACCACCAAAAGGAAAATAGAATAAAACACTCGCACAATCTGGCACCAACGAGATGATAGACACACCACCAAAAGGATGACAGGGTGAACTCACACCAGCTACTACCACCATAAGGGAGATTGATCAAAACACTCGCACAATCTGACACCGACGAGATGACAGAACCCCCACCAAAAGGATGACGGAGCAAACCTACACCGGCTACTACCACCAAAAGGATTATTGAGCAAAATAGTTACACAGTCTGACATCGACAAGATGACAGACCTACCACCAAAAGGATGACAGAGCAAACTCACGCCGCCTACTATCACCAAAAGGATGGTAGAGCAAAACACTCGCACAATTTGACATTCACGAGTTCACAGACCCACCACCAAAAAGATGACGAAGCAAACTCACACCGGCTACTACCACCAAATGGTTAATAGAATAAAACGCTCGCACAATCTGGCACCAACGAGATGACAGACACACAACCAAAAGGATGACAGAGCAAACTCACACCGGCTACTACCACCAAAAGGAAAGTCGAATAAAACACTCGCACAATCTGGCACCAAAGAGATGACAGACACACCACGAAAAGGATGACGGAGCAAACTCACACCGGTTATTACCACCAAAAGGGAGATTGAGAAAAACACTCGCACAATCTCACACCGACGAGATGACAAAACCCCCACCAAAAGAATGAGAGAGCAAACACACATCCGCTACTACCACTAAAAGGATGATAGATCAAAACACACTCGCACAATGTGGCATCAACGAGATGACACACCCACCACCAAAAGGATGATGGAGCAAACCCACACCGGCTACTGCCACGAAAAAGATAATAAAACAAAACACTCGCACAATTTGGCTTCAACTAGATGATAGACTCATCACCAAAATGATGACGGAGCAAACCTACACCGACTACTACCACCAAAAGGATTATAGAGCAAAATACTTACACAGTATGACATCCACAAGATGACAGACCTACCACCTAAAGAATGATAGAGCAAACTCACGCCGCCTACTACCACCAAAAGGATGGTAGAGCAAAACACTCGCACAATTTGACATTCACGAGTTGACAGACCCACCACCAAAACGATGACGAAGCTACCTCACACCGGCTACTACCACCAAAAGGATAATAGAATAAAACGCTCGCACAATCTGGCACCAACGAGATGACAGACACACCACCAAAAGGATGACAGAGCAAACTCAAACCGGCTACTACCACCAAAAGGAAAGTCGAATAAAACTCTCGCACAATCTGGCACCAAAGAGATGACAGACACACCACCAAAAGGATGACGGAGCAAACTCACACCGGCTACTACCACCAAAAGGGGGATTGAGAAAAACACTCGCACAATCTCACACCGACGAGATGATAGAACCCCCACCAAAAGGATGACAGAGCAAACTCACATCGGCTACTACCACTAAAAGGATGATAGAACAAATCACACTCGCACAATGTGGCATCAACGAGATGACACCCCCACCACCAAAAGGATGATGGAGCAAACCCACACCGGCTACTGCAACTATAAGGATAATAAAACAAAACACATGCACAATTTTGCTTCAACTAGATGACAGACTCACCACCAAAAGGATGACGGAGCAAACCTACACCGGCTACTACCACCAAAAGGATGATAGAGCAAAATAGTTACACAATATGACATTGACGAGATGACAGACCCACCATAAAAAGGATGACAAAGCAAACTCACGCCGCCTACTACCACCAAAAGGATGGTAGAGCAAAACACTCGCACAATTTGACATTCACGAGTTGACAGATCCACCACCAAAAGGATGACGAAGCTACCTCACACCGGCTACTACCACCAAAAGGATAATAGAATAAAATGCTCGCACAATCTGGCACCAATGAGATGACAGACACACCACCAAAAGGATGACGGAGCAAACTCACACCGGCTACTACCACCAAAAGGAAAATAGAATAAAACAATCGCACAATCTGGCACCAACGAGATGACAGACACACCACCAAAAGGATGACAGAGTGAACTCACACCAGCTACTACCACCGAAAGGGAGATTGATAAAAACACTCGCACAATCTGACACCAACGAGATGACAGAACCCCCACCAAAAGGATGACGGAGCAAACCTACACCGGCTACTACCACCAAAAGGATTATAGAGCTAAATACTTACACAGTATGACATCGACGAGATGACAGACCTACCACCAAAAGGATGACATAGCAAACTCACACCGCCTACTACCACCAAAAGGATGGTAGAGCAAAACAATCGCACAATTCGACATTCACGAGTTAACAGACCCACCACCAAAAAGATGACAAAGCAAACTTACACCGGCTACTACCACCAAAAGGATAATAGAATAAAACGCTCGCACAATCTGGCACCAACGAGATGACAGACACACAACCAAAAGGAAGACAGAGCAAACTCACACCGGCTACTACCACCAAAAGGAAAGTCGAATAAAACACTCGCACAATCTGGCACCAAAGAGATGACAGACACACCACCAAAAGGATGATGGAGCAAACTCACACCGGCTATTACCACCAAAAGGGAGATTGAGAAAAACACTCGCACAATCTCACACCGACGAGATGACAGAACCCCCACCAAAAGGATGAGAGAGCAAACTCACATCCGCTACTACCACTAAAAGGATAATAGATCAAAACACACTCGCACAATGTGGCATCAACGAGATGACACACCCACCACCAAAAGGATGATGGAGCAAACCCACACCGGCTACTGCCACGAAAAAGATAATAAAACAAAACACTCGCACAATTTGGCTTCAACTAGATGACAGACTCACCACCAAAAGGATGACGGAGCAAACCTACACCGAGTACTACCACCAAAAGGATTATAGAGCAAAATACTTACACAGTATGACATCCACGAGATGATAGACCTACCACCTAAAGAATGACAGAGCAAACTCACGCCGCCTACTACCACCAAAAGGATGGTAGAGCAAAACACTCGCACAATTTGACATTCACGAGTTGACAGACCCACCACCAAAAGGATGACGAACCAAACTCACACCGGCTACTACCACCAATAGGATAATAGAATAAAACGCTCTCACAATCTGGCACCAACGAGATGACAGACACACCACCAAAAGGATGACAGAGCAAACTCACATCGGCTACTACCCCCAAAAGGAAAGTCGAATAAAACTCTCGCACTATCTGGCACCAAAGAGATGACAGACACACCACCAAAAGGATGACGGAGCAAACACACACCGGCTACTACCACCAAAAGGGAGATTGAGAAAAACACTCGCACAATCTCACACCGACGAGATGACAAAACCCCCACCAAAAGGATGACAGAGCAAACTCACATCGGCTACTACCACTAAAAGGATGATAGAACAAATCACACTCGCACAATGTGGCATCAACGAGATGACACACCCACCACCAAAAGGATGATGGAGCAAACCCCCACCGGCTACTGCAACTAAAAGGATAATAAAACAAAACACTCGCACAATTTGGCTTCAACTAGATGACAGACTCACCACAAAAAGGATGACGGAGCAAACCTACACCGGCTACTACCACCAAAAGGATGATAGAGCAAAATAGTCACACAATCTGACATCGGCGAGATGACAGACCCACCACCAAAAGGATGACAAAGCAAACTCACGCCGCCTACTACCACCAAAAGGATGGTAGAGCAAAACACTCGCACAATTTGACACTCACGAGTTGACAGACCCACCACCAAAAGGATGACGAAGTTACCTCACACCGGCTACTACCACCAAAAGGATAATAGAATAAAACGCTCGCACAATCTGGCACCAATGAGATGATAGACACACCACCAAAAGGATGACGGAGCAAACTCACACCGGCTACTACCACCAAAAGGAAAATAGAATAAAACACTCGCACAATCTGGCACCAACGAGATGACAGACACACCACCAAAAGGATGACGGAGTGAACTCACACCAGCTACTACCACCAAAAGGGAGATTGATAAAAACACTCGCACAATCTGACACCGACGAGATGACAGAACCCCCACCAAAAGGATGACGGAGCAAACCTACACCGGCTACTACCACCAAAAGGATTATAGAGCAAAATACTTACACAGTCTGACATCGACGAGATGACAGACCTACCACCAAAAGGATGACAGAGCAAACTTTCGCCGCCTACAACCACCAGAAGGATGGTAGAGCAAAACACTCGCACAATTTGACATACACGAGTTCACAGACCCACCACCAAAAGGATGACGAAGCAAACTCACACCGGCTACTACCACCAAAAGGATAATAGAATAAAACGCTCGCACAATCTGGCACCAACGAGCTGACAGACACACAACCAAAAGGATGACAAAGCAAACTCACACCGGCTACTACCACCAATAGGAAAGTCGAATAAAACATTCGCACAATCTGGCACCAAAGACATGACAGACACACCACCAAAAGGATGACGGAGCAAACTCATACCGGTTATTACCACCAAAAGGGAGATTGAGAAAAACACTCGCACAATCTCACACCGACGAGATGACAGAACCCCCACCAAAAGGATGACAGAGCAAACTCACATCCGCTACTACCACTAAAAGGATGATAGAACAAATCACACTTGCACAATGTGGCATTAACGAGATGACACACCCACCACCAAAAGGATGATGGAGCAAACCCCCACCGGCTACTGCAACTAAAAGGATAATAAAACAAAACACTCGCACAATTTGGCTTCACCTAGATGACAGACTCACCACAAAAAGGATGACGGAGCAAACCTACACCGGCTACTACCACCAAAAGGATGATAGAGCAAAATAGTCACATAATTTGACATCGACGATATGACAGACCCACCACCAAAAGGATGACAAAGCAAACTCACGCTGCCTACTACCACCAAAAGGATGGTAGAGCAAAACACTCGCACAATTTGACATTCACGAGTTGACAGACCCACCACCAAAAGGATGACGAAGCTACCTCACACCGGCTACTACCACCAAAAGGATAATAGAATAAAACGCTCGCACAATCTGGCACCAATGAGATGATAGACACACCACCAAAAGGATGACGGAGCAAACTCACACCGGCTACTACCACCAAAAGGAAAATAGAACAAAACACTCGCACAATCTGGCACCAACGAGATGACAGACACACCACCAAAAGGATGACGCAGTGAACTCACACCAGCTACTACCACCAAAAGGGAGATTGATAAAAACACTCGCACAATCCGACACCGACGAGATGACAGAACCCCCACCAAAAGGATGACGGAGCAGACCTACACCAGCTACTACCACCAAAAGGATTATAGAGCAAAATACTTACACAGTCTGACATCGACGAGATGACAGACCTACCACCAAAAGGATGACAGAGCAAATTCACGCCGCCTACTACCACCAAAAGGATGGTAGAGCAAAACACTCGCACAATTTGACATTCACGAGTTCACAGAACCACCACCAAAAAGATGACGAAGCAAACTCACACCGGCTACTACCACCAAAAGGATAATAGAATAAAACGCTCGCACAATCTGGCACCAACGAGATGACAGACACACAACCAAAAGGATGACAGAGCAAACTCACACCGGCTACTACCACCAAAAGGAAAGTCGAATAAAACACTCGCACAATCTGGCACCAAAGAGATGACAGACACACCACCAAAAGGATGACGGAGCAAACTCACACCGGCTATTACCACGAAAAGGGAGATTGAGAAAAACACTCGCACAATCTCACACCGACGAGATGAAAGAACCCCCACCAAAAGGATGAGAGATCAAACTCACATTCGCTACTACCACTAAAAGTATGACAGATCAAAACACACTCGCACAATGTGGCATCAACGAGATGACACACCCACCACCAAAAGGATGATGGAGCAAACCCACACCGGCTACTGCCTTGAAAAAGATAATAAAACAAAACACTCGCACAATTTGGCTTCAACTAGATGACAGACTCACCACCAAAAGGATGACGGAGCAAACCTACACCGACTACTACCACCAAAAGGATTATAGAGCAAAATACTTAGACAGTATGACATCCACGAGATGACAGACCTACCACCTAAAGAATGACAGAGCAAACTCACGCCGCCTACTACCACCAAAAGGATGGTAGAGAAAAACACTCGCACAATTTGACATTCACGAGTTGACAGACCCACCACCAAAAGGATGACGAAGCAAACTCACACCGGCTACTACCACCAAAAGGATAATAGAATAAAACGCTCGCACAATCTGGCACCAACGAGATGACAAACACACAACCAAAAGGATGACAGAGCAAACTCACACCGGCTACTACCACCAAAAGGAAAGTCGAATAAAACACTCGCACAATCTGGCACCAAAGAGATGACAGACACACCACCAAAAGGATGACGGAGCAAACTCACACCGGCTATTACCACCAAAAGGGAGATTGAGAAAAACACTCGCACAATCTCACACTGACGAGATGACAGAACCCCCACCAAAAGGATGAGAGAGCAAACTCACGTCCGCTACTACCACTAAAAGGATGATAGATCAAAACACACTCGCACAATCTGGCATCAACGAGATGAAACACCCACCACCAAAAGGATGATGGAGCAAACCCACACCGGCTACTGCCTTGGAAAAGATAATAAAACAAAACACTCGCACAATTTGGCTTCAACTAGATGACAGACTCACCACCAAAAGGATGACGGAGCAAACCTACACCGACTACTACCACCAAAAGGATTATAGAGCAAAATACTTACACAGTATGACATCCACGAGATGACAGACCTACCACCTAAAGAATGACAGAGCAAACTCACGCCGCCTACTACCACCAAAAGGATGGTAGAGCAAAACACTCGCACAATTTGACATTCACGAGTTGACAGACCTACCACCAAAAGGATGACGAAGCAAACTCACACCGGCTACTACCACCAAAAGGATGATAGAATAAAACGCTCGCACAATCTGGCACCAACGAGATGACAGACACATAACCAAAAGGATGACAGAGCAAACTCACACCGGCTACTACCACCAAAAGGAAAGTCGAATAAAACACTCGCACAATCTGGCACCAAAGAGATGACAGACACACCACCAAAAGGATGACGGAGCAAACTCACACCGGCTATTACCACATAAAGGGAGATTGAGAAAAACACTCGCACAATCTCACACCGACGAGATGACAGAACCCCCACCAAAAGGATGACAGAGCAAACTCACATCCGCTACTACCACTAAAAGGATAATAGATCAAAACACACTCGCACAATGTGGCATCAACGAGATGACACACCCACCACCAAAAGGATGATGGAGCAAACCCACACCGGCTACTGCCACGAAAAAGATAATAAAACAAAACACTCGCACAATTTGGCTTCAACTAGATGACAGACTCACCACCAAAAGGATGACGGAGCAAACCTACACCGACTACTACCACCAAAAGGATTATAGAGCAAAATACTTACACAGTATGACATCCACGAGATGACAGACCTACCACCTAAAGAATGACAGAGCAAACTCACGCCGCCTACTACCACCAAAAGGATGGTAGAGCAAAACACTCGCACAATTTGACATTCACGAGTTGACAGACCCACCACCAAAAGGATGACGAAGCAAACTCACACCGGCTACTACCACCAATAGGATAATAGAATAAAACGCTCGCACAATCTGGCACCAACGAGATGACAGACACACCACCAAAAGGATGACAGAGCAAACTCACATCGGCTACTACCCCCAAAAGGAAAGTCGAATAAAACTCTCGCACAATCTGGCACCAAAGAGATGACAGACACACCACCAAAAGGATGACAGAGCAAACTCACACCGGCTACTACCACCAAAAGGGAGATTGAGAAAAACACTCGCACAATCTCACACCGACGAGATGACAGAACCCCCACCAAAAGGATGACAGAGCAAACTCACATCGGCTACTACCACTAAAAGGAAGATAGAACAAATCACACTCGCACAATGTGGCATCAACGAGATGACACACCCACCACCAAAAGGATGATGGAGCAAACCCCCACCGGCTACTGCAACTAAAAGGATAATAAAACAAAACACTCGCATAATTTGGCTTCAACTAGATGACAGACTCACCACAAAAAGGATGACAGAGCAAACCTACACCGGCTACTACCACCAAAAGGATGATAGAGCAAAATAGTCACACAATCTGACATCGGCGAGATGACAGACCCACCACCAAAAGGATGACAAAGCAAACTCACGCCGCCTATTACCACCAAAATGATGGTAGAGCAAAACACTCGCACAATTTGACACTCACGAGTTGACAGACCCACCACCAAAAGGATGACGAAGTTACCTCACACCGGCTACTACTACCAAAAGGATAATAGTATAAAACGCTCGCACAATCTGGCACCAATGAGATGATAGACACACCACCAAAAGGATGACGGAGCAAACTCACACCGGCTACTACCACCAAAAGGAAAATAGAATAAAACACTCGCACAATCTGGCACCAACGAGATGACAGACACACCACCAAAAGGATGACGGAGTGAACTCACACCAGCTACTACCACCAAAAGGGAGATTGATAAAAACACTCGCACAATCTAACACCGACGAGATGACAGAACCCCCACCAAAAGGATGACGGAGCAAACCTACACCGGCTACTACCGCCAAAAGGATTATAGAGCAAAATACTTACACAGTCTGACATCGACGAGATGACAGACCTACCACCAAAAGGATGACAGAGCATACTCACGCCGCCTACAACCACCAGAAGGATGGTAGAGAAAAACACTCGCACAATTTGACATTCACGAGTTGACAGACCCACCACCAAAAGTTTGACGAAGCAAACTCACACCGGCTACTACCACCAAAAGGATAATAGAATAAAACGCTCGCACAATCTGGCACCAACGAGATGACAGACACACCACCAAAAGGATGACAGAGCAAACTCACACCGGCTACTACCACCAAAAGGAAAGTCGAATAAAACTCTCGCACAATCTGGCACCAAAGAGATGACAGACACACCACCAAAAGGATGACGGAGCAAACTCACACCGGCTACTACCACCAAAAGGGAGATTGAGAAAAACACTCGCACAATCTCACACCGACGAGATGACAGAACCCCCACCAAAAGGATGACAGAGCAAACTCACATCGGCTACTACCACTAAAAGGATGATAGAACAAATCACACTCGCACAATGTGGCATCAACGAGATGACATACCCACCTCCAAAAGGATGATGGAGCAAACCCACACCGGCTACTGCAAGTAAAAGGATAATAAAACAAAACACTCGCACAATTTGGCTTCAACTAGATGACAGACTCACCACCAAAAGGATGACGGAGCAAACCTACACCGGCTACTACCACCGAAAGGATGATAAAGCAAAATAGTCACACAATCTGACATCGACGAGATGACAGGCCCACCCCCAATAGGATGACAAATCCAACTCACGCCGCCTACTACCACCAAAAGGATGGTAGAGCAAAACACTCATACAATTTGACATTCACGAGTTGACAAACCCACCACCAAAAGGATGACGAAGCAACCTCACACCGGCTACTACCACCAAAAGGATAATAGAATAAAATGCTCGCACAATCTGGCACCAATGAGATGACAAACACACCACCAAAAGGATGACGGAGCAAACTCACACCGGCTACTACCACCAAAAGGAAAATAGAATAAAACTCTCGCACAATCTGGCACCAAAGAGATGACAGACACACCACCAAAAGGATGACGGAGTGAACTCACACCAGCTACTACCACCAAAACGGAGATTGATAAAAACACTCGCACAATCTGACACCGACGAGATGACAGAACCCCCACCAAAAGGATGACGGAGCAAACCTACACCGGCTACTACCACCAAAAGGATTATAGAGGAAAATACTTACGCAGTCTGACATTGACGAGATGACAGACCTACCACCAAAAGGATGACAGAGCAAACTCACGCCGCCTACTCCTACCAAAAGGATGGTAGAGCAAAACACTCGCACAATTTGACATTCACGAGTTCACAGACCCACCACCAAAAGGATGACGGAGCAAACCTACACCGGCTACTACCACCAAAAGGATTATAGAGGAAAATACTTACGCAGTCTGACATTGACGAGATGACAGACCTACCACCAAAAGGATGACAGAGCAAACTCACGCCGCCTACTCCTACCAAAAGGATGGTAGAGCAAAACACTCGCTTAATTTGACATTCACGAGTTCACAGACCCACCACCAAAAGGATGACGAAGCAAACTCACACCGGCTACTACCACCAAAAGGATAATAGAATAAAACGCTTGCACAATCTGGCACCAACGAGATGACAGACACATAACCAAAAGGATGACAGAGCAAACTCACACCGGCTACTACCACCAAAAGGAAAGTCGAATAAAACACTCGCACAATCTGGCACCAAAGAGATGACAGACACACCACCAAAAGGATGACGGAGCAAACTCACACCGGCTATTACCACCAAAAGGGAGATTGAGAAAAACACTCGCACAATCTCACACCGACGAGATGACAAAACCCCCACCAAAAGGATGAGAGAGCAAACTCACATCCGCTACTACCACTAAAAGGATGATAGATCAAAACACACTCGCACAATGTGGCATCAACGAGATGACACACCCACCACCAAAAGGATGATGGAGCAAACCCATACCGGCTACTGCCACGAAAAAGATAATAAAACAAAACACTCGCACAATTTGGCTTCAACTAGATGACAGACTCACCACCAAAAGGATGACGGAGCAAACCTACACCGACTACTACCACCAAAAGGATTATAGAGCAAAATACTTACACAGTATGACATCCACGAGATGACAGACCTACCACCTAAAGAATGACAGAGCAAACTCACGCCGCCTACTACCACCAAAAGGATGGTAGAGAAAAACACTCGCACAATTTGACATTCACGAGTTGACAGACCCACCACCAAAAGGATGACGAAGCAAACTCACACCGGCTACTACCACCAAAAGGATAATAGAATAAAATGCTCGCACAATCTGGCACCAACGAGATGACAGACACACCACCAAAAGGATGACAAAGCAAACTCACACCGGCTACTACCAACAAAAGGAAAGTCGAATAAAACTCTCGCACAATCTGGCACCAAAGAGATGACAGACACACCACCAAAAGGATGACGGAGCAAACTCACACCGGCTACTACCACCAAAAGGGAGATTGAGAAAAACACTCGCACAATCTCACACCGACGAGATGACAGAACCCCCACCAAATGGATGACAGAGCAAACTCACATCGGCTACTACCACTAAAAGGATGATAGGACAAATCACACTCGCACAATGTGGCATCAACGAGATGAAATACCCACCACCAAAAGGATAATGGAGCAAACCCCCACCGGCTACTGCAACTAAAAGGATAATAAAACAAAACACTCGCACAATTTGGCTTCAACTAGATGACAGACTCACCACCAAAAGGATGACGGTACAAACCTACACCGGCTACTACCACCGAAAGGTTGATAAAGCAAAATAGTCACACAATCAGACATCGACGAGATGACAGACCCACCACCAAAAGGATGACAAATCCAACTCACGCCGCCTACAACCACCAAAAGGATGGTAGAGCAAAACACTCGCACAATTTGACATTCACGAGTTGACAAACCCACCACCAAAAGGATGACGAAGCAACCTCACACCGGCTACTACCACCAAAAGGATAATAGAATAAAACACTTGCACAATCCGGCACCAATGAGATGATAGACACACCACCAAAAGGATGACGGAGCAAACTCACACCGGCTACTACCACCAAAAGGAAAATAGAATAAAACACTCGCACAATCTGGCACCAACGAGATGACAGACACACCACCAAAAGGATGACGGAGTGAACTCACACCAGCTACTACCACCAAAACGGAGATTGATAAAAACACTCGCACAATCTGACACCGACGAGATGACAGAACCCCCATCAAAAGGATGACGGAGCAAACCTACACCGGCTACTACCAACAAAAGGATTATAGAGGAAAATACTTACACAGTCTGACATTGATGAGATGACAGACCTACGACCAAAAGGATGACAGAACAAACTCACGCCGCCTACTACTACCAAAAGGATGGTAGAGCAAAACACTCGCACAATTTGACATTCACGAGTTCACAGACCCACCACCAAAAGGATGACGAAGCAAACTCACACCGGCTACTACCACCAAAAGGATAATGGAATAAAACGCTTGCACAATCTGGCACCAACGAGATGACAAACACACAACCAAAAGGATGACAGAGCAAACTCACACCGGCTACTACCACCAAAAGGAAAGTCGAATAAAACACTCGCACAATCTGGCACCAAAGAGATGACAGACACACCACCAAAAGGATGACGGAGCAAACTCACACCGGCTATTACCACCAAATGGGAGATTGAGAAAAACACTCGCACAATCTCACACAGACGAGATGACAGAACCCCCATCAAAAGGATGAGAGAGCAAACTCACATCCACTACTACCACTAAAAGGATGATAGATCAAAACACACTCGCACAATATGGCATCAACGAGATGACACACCCACCACCAAAAGGATGATGGAGCAAACCCATACCGGCTACTGCCACGAAAAAGATAATAAAATAAAACACTCGCACAATTTGGCTTCAACTAGAAAACAGACTCACCACCAAAAGGATGACAGAGCAAACCTACCCCGACTACTACCAACAAAAGGATTATAGAGCAAAATACTTACACAGTATGACATCCACGAGATGACAGACCTACCACCTAAAGAATGACAGAAAAAACACACGCCGCCTACTACCACCAAACGGATGGTAGAGCAAAACACTCGCACAATTTGACATTCACGAGTTGACAGACCCACCACCAAAAGGATGACGAAGCAAACTCACACCGGCTACTACCACCAAAAGGATAATAGAATAAAACGCTCGCACAATCTGGCACCAACGAGATGACAGACACACCACCAAAAGGATGACAGAGCAAACTCACACCGGCTACTACCCCCAAAAGGAAAGTCGAATAAAACTCTCGCACAATCTGACACCAAAGAGATGACAGACACACCACCAAAAGGATGACGGAGCAAACTCACACCGGCTACTACCACCAAAAGGGAGATTGAGAAAAACACTCGCACAATCTCACATCGACGAGATGACAGAACCCCCACCAAAAGGATGACAGAGCAAACTCACATCGGCTACTACCACTAAAAGGATGATAGAACAAATCACACTCGCACAATGTGGCATCAACGAGATGACATACCCACCACCAAAAGGATGATGGAGCAAACCCCCACCGGCTACTGCAACTAAAAGGATAATAAAACAAAACACTCGCACAATTAGGCTTCAACTAGATGACAGACCCACCACCAAAAGGATGACGGAGCAAACCTACACCGGCTACTATCACCGAAAAGATGATAAAGCAAAATAGTCACACAATCTGACATCGACGAGATGACAGACCCACCACCAAAAGGATGACAAATCCAACTCACGCCGCCTACTACCACCAAAAGGATGGTAGAGCAAAACACTCGCACAATTTGACATTCACGAGTTGACAGACCCACCACCAAAAGGATGACGAAGCAACCTCACACCGACTACTACCACCAAAAGGATAATAAAATAAAACGCTCGCACAATCTGGCACCAACGAGATGACAGACACACCACCAAAAGGATGACGGAGCAAACTCACACCGGCTACTACCACCAAAAGGAAAATAGAATAAAACACTCGCACAATCTGGCACCAACGAGATGACAGACACACCACCAAAAGGATGACGGAGTGAAATCACACCAGCTACTAACACCAAAAGGGAGATTGAGAAAAACACTCGCACAATCTCACACCGACGAGATGACAGAACCCCCACCAAAAGGATGAGAGAGCAAACTCACATCGGCTACTACCACTAAAAGGATGATAGATCAAAGCACACTCGCACAATATGGCATCAATGAGATGACACACCCACCACCAAAAGGATGATGGAGCAAACCCACACCGGCTACTGCTACGAAAAGGATAATAAAACAAAACACTTGCACAATTTGGCTTCAACTAGATGACAGACTCACCACCAAAATGATGACGGAGCAAACCTACACCGGCTACTACCTGTTGCACCCCAAAATTTGCCCAACATTTCTTCACCTAGCTTGTGTTTCATTTCATTCACATTAGCATTATCATTTGCATTTCATTTACATGTGTGCAGGAGATCAAGAGGTATGATTACCAATTAAGAGCTATACAAGAGTTTGAAGCTAGCTAAGAAGGTTATTCAAGTGTTTAAGGGTTGATATCCTTGTCAGAGAAGTTAGAAGATCCTCAGAGAGAGTGGTTGAAACCAAGTATGTGGGTCTCCTAACTTGAGAGTTGTGGAAATCCATCAGATGATTTTGAAGCCATGAAGTTAGACTTGAGGTCTTGAGAGAGCTCATGAGAAGTGTTGAAGCTCACTTTGAGCCTTAGACAAGTCATTGTGCCAGAATAAGGAGCCTCGGCCATGAGTGGTGCAGTTAGGGTTTGACTGGGTCAACCCTAGGTCAACTGATGATTTGAACAAGGTTGAGACCTAATTCAAGAGCCATGTGATCATGTATTGATACATTGAGATGTTCTAAGAATGATTTCAAGGTTAACTCATCATGATTGAAGAGTTTAAGAAGTTTCAAGCTAGGGTTTCTAAGGCTTGACAGTGTAAAATCCCCTAGTTTGACCCCTATCTTCAAGGCAATTTAGCTCAAGATGTGATTGTCATCTCTTCTTGCCCCCAACATGAATGTTGTAGAGCATGATCTTAGCTTTAATTTGAGTGCTATAAGTCCTTGATAGAATTTGTAGAACTCAAGTTATGACTTTGACAAGTTACAGGTCATCTGAGGTATGTGAATTTGGGGGCTTGAAAGTTGTCCAACTTGCATGAAACTTTTTCCCTAGAAGGATGATTCCTATGAACTTTTGGTCAACATGAATGTTGTTCCTTATCGTCTTAGCTTTCTATAGAGTACTATAAGTCCTTGATAGGATATGTGGAACTCAAGTTATGGCTTTGACAAGTCAAGGGCATTTTGGTTATTTGGAGATTATAGGTCATTTCAACCATAAGGCCATAACTCCTATTTCCAAGCTTCAAATGGGAAAATGTTCAACATCAAACTTGTTCTTGTTCAAAATTATGTTTTAAGTCTAGTCAAGAGGTCATGAGAGGTAGGAATTGCTTGTAGCTCAAAGTTGTAAAAATGACCTAAAATAAGGGTGATTTTCAAATGAACCAAAGTTGGAAATTGATATTTTTGATCTACATGTCCAAACCAAGGCATGTAATATGTCATTTTAATTCTAAAACACATTTTACGAACACTGGTTTAGACACATTTTTGAGTTGAAGTTTAATTTGTGGACTTGCTTTGAAAAGTAGTTACTTACATCTTAAGTAACATTTGCCAAACCTAAATTCAAGGCATGACCAAGGCCTCTTGCAATCCAAACACATCCAAAATGTCATTAGGGGAGAAATTGGAAAGGAATGAGGGTGATTTCAAGCTGCTAACAGAACCTATGCATACCATGGCATGTGATTGAACTTCTCATGACATGAGAGATTGAATTTCTCACTAGAAGGATCTAGAGGTTTCTAGATCATCCACACATGTTCTATATATGATAATGAGGTGATCCAAGGCCAAGGTTGGTGATGATTGAGAGAGAAAACTGAGGTTGCACTTTGAGATTTCTCATTGCAAATCAAGATCGGTTACAAGGTTTAAAGCTATTTCAATCCAAGATTTCAATCTCAGAAGCTTGCTCTAGCATTGGTGGATGAATCCAGATGGAGAATTGAGCAAGATTGGTGGAGAATCGTGTGGGAGCCATTGAAGAAATTCCTCTGCAACTCAGAGTTGGTTCCAAGAATTGAATCCATTTCAATCAATTCTATTGCATACAGAAGCTTGGAAGTGATTCACTGAAGGAGTCTGGAGCATTTGAAGGCTTGCTACTTCTGTGCACACGAAATTTTCAGATTGGTAACTTTCAATCTCCAGCTTGTTTTAGTTAGAATTAAGAGGAATTAGGGTGTTAGATGCATTGGGGATTGATGTAGGAAGGTTTTCAGATCATTAATTTGAGAGTTAGTGACCAAATTGGGTTGTTACCATTTTCGGGTGAGAGGTGGTTCTTGCGAATCTTGAGGTTTCAGAGAGAATTAATGGTATGATTGAGTTCCTTGTGAAATTTGGGACAAGTTTGATCAAGGAATCGTGGCCAATGGTGGATTCTATGGCAAGCTAGGGTTGTGGAATGGTGACCGGAGAAAGTCACCGGCGGTGGTTTTGGGCGCGCAGGTGACCTAAGTTGCAGAAGTTTAAATTGAGGAAGATGACTTGATAGCCATTAGATCAAGGTTGGACTTTGACTGGGAACCTCATCCAACGGCCACGCGTGCTTCTAAATTTGTGAAGAGTCTGAACTAAAATGAAACGCAGCGTTTCATTTAAGATGTGTCTTGGGCTTAATGCATTAGTTGATACCTGCACCCCCCTGATGGCCCAATTGTTAAAATGAACTGATTTCTATTTCTATCTGCACCACGCTTTTATCATTTTATTTAGATTTTCTTTATTTTTTCATTTTATTCATGGTTCTTGATAAAATCATAAAAAATGGAAAGATGAGTTAATTAATCCCGTTCTTTTTGCATTGGATTCATGATAGGATCTAGTATTTTTTAGATAAAAAATATTATTATTTAATGCATTTTATTATTTTATGGGAATTTTTACATTTTAATTGACATTAAAATAATCATGCTTGATGGTTGATATTGATGAATTTGGTTTGATCATGTGGTGATGATTTTGATCTTGATTTTTTGTGAGTAGTTAGCATAGATATGCATGCTCCCCATAGATTTTTCTCACATTTTTGTGATCAACATAAGTGGTAGTTTTAGGTTGAAACTTTAGAAGCTCCATTTTTAGGTTTATGGTTGATACCTTGTGGTTTAGATTTTATTTTTAGGACTAGGTTGATGATTCAACCTCTGATTTTTTTATGGTAGATTAATGATTGAATTAGGGTCCCTTAGGAATTTTTGTAGGAATTTTCAAGGTAGTTTACTATTTTTGCTTGATTTTAGTTTAGATGCTAGTTTTAGATGATTCTGAGGCACTAATTCAACTAGATTAACATCTTTAGTTCCCTTAGATTAGGGTTTTGCTTTGCTTGTTCTTGGGTGATGATGAAGACAAGTTGAAGATGCATTGGATTTCTTGAAGAGGCTTTGATGTGATGATCTTCCTTCCTTTTGGTGTAGTTTTGTTTAGGTGTTAAGATTAGGGTTTTGTAGGCAGAGCTTCTAGATAGATTCTCTTCCTTCATAAACATGGAAGATGTTGATCACTTCCGTTCTTCCCTATGATGTAAGGTCCCCTTGTAAAGGCCTAATCCCTAATTTGGTAGGATGAGTGGCTCTCTACAAGTTGGTAGAACCTTTGAGGGTCCCTTTCTCTGATGATAGGATGCTTAGTGGTGACCTTTGGCCTTCACCCTGCTACCAATCATCCAAACTTTGCTCTTGATAGATGAATCTTTCTCCCTTGTTAGAGGATGGAGTTCCTTGCTTGAATAAGATTGAAGGATGAAGTTGATACTTCTTTGTGTTTGAAGATTATTCTGAGAAGCTGAAGCTTGTAGATGAAGAGGAACCAAGTTGATACTGGTAAAGTAAAGAGTGCTGGAGCTTGAAGACCAAGTTGACTCTTGTGAAGAAGATCAATTTGAGATTGAGTGAAGAGCTAAGGCTTGAAGAAGATTAAAGGATGAGTTGATACTCATGTTGAGACATTGAGAGCCTGAAGGAGTCAAGTTGATACTTGCAGTTAGGAGTAAAGCCTGAAGGTGGAATTGACTTAAGAACTGAGGCATGGAGAAGGAAGCATAAGTTGATACTTATGTTTGATGTGTTAGGAGCTTGTAGAAGAAAGTTGATATTTGCTATTGAAGATGATAGACTTGAAGGGTGGTTGAAGTCTGAAGACTGAACTGCTGTCAGAAGATTGCTTTGCTGTGAAGCTGTGGAAGCTGTTGATCTGTTTTCTTTCCAATCTGTTTTCTTTCTGTGCAGCTGTATTGATGTGACTTGTTTGATTTGCTTGATGCATTAGAATAAGTTCATCTTTAGATTGATTTAAGCTAGGAGCATGATTGCACTAGAGGTTGAGTTTCTCCCTCTGCTTGTATTTTTACTGTATGGCTTTGCTTGCGGGTATTCGGTAGAGCCCAGCTCCCTTGCCTATGTGGTTTGTGTTTGCTTGATAGCATGTCATTCTTTCCTCTGTATGATTGCAGTTATTCTATTTTGCTTGATAGCACTTTATTTTACTTCTTCTGTATGATTGCAGTTATTGTGTTTGCTTGATAGAATTTTATGTTCTTCTGTATGACTGTAGTTATTCATATCTGGCTTGAGGTTGAGATGAGCTTGTGGAGGCTGATGCCCCACACACATTTCCTCCCTCACTTGCATTGCATGCATTTTACATTCGTTTACTGTTTACGGTTTCAGCTGATGCTTTATCTGTATCATTGACATGATCCCCTAGGAATCTCACTTCCTTTGATAAGGAAGTGATGATAGAACTTTAGGTTGAAACCATGCATGATAACTTCTAGGAGTTCCCTGTTTCAAACCTTAACCATAGGATGAATCCTTGGAATGACAATAGTAGGACTTGATAGTCTCCCTTAGTTGAGCCCATTCTCTCTTCTCATCTCAAAACAAATGAAAATACAGTAATAAAGGTTAACTGATGTCGTACGTTACGAGCCTTAAGCTATCTGAGAAAGGATTGTTGGAGAGTTTCTTTTCAACAGTCTGGATGTTTAGTATGGCACCCTTTGGGTGACATGCGATGCATTCACTCTCAGGTCATAGTCTCTAGTGCGATATTAGTTGCAGACAACCATAAAAAACAGTTCTTCCGTAAAAGACAGAAAACAAACCTCAAACCTTCTTGCCCCGTGGGCCCATAATTCAAAGGAAGCTTTTCTGAAGAAAAGAGTGTCGTTAACTCTCAGTTCTACCGCAAACGGTAACGCCTAAGTCTCAAAGGGTCGAGCTGCGTACATCCAATTGCTGGAACTGTTTGTTAACCCTAATCGATAAAACAGATGAATCTGAATTCCCGTAAACCGTATTATCCCGAACTACGTAAGCTCTGATCTCTCAAGCTTGTTGAGAGTACGTAGGCACAATACTGATGTATTGGCGAGCCACCTTCCCCGTAACCCGTAGTTAGCCGAACTACGTTGACTCTGATTTCTCATTCTCTGATGAGAATACGTAGGCATAAAGTGCGACGCTTTGCCGAGTCATTTTCTTTTCTTTTCAAGCCAACCTTGATAGGTAGATAGATAAAACCAACCCGTCAGATAAACACAACAAGCGTGGATCCCATCGAGTACGATGGACGTGAGGGGTGCTAATACCTTCCCCTTGCGTAATCGACTCCCGAACACAGACAATGGTTGCGATGACCTTGTCTTATACCTTTTCGTCAGGTTATTCCAATCGTTTCCTTTCCCGTTCTGAAGGATAAATAACGAAAGGTGGCGACTCTTCTGTTTTGTCGGCACCTTATTTTCGCGGAAGTGACAGCTGGCGACTCTGCTGGGGACTTGATAGTTTCCTGGGATCCAACGTCCCGTATGCGAGTCAGTTTGGGGATCCAACGTCCCCTGCGAGAGTTAATCCTAGCGCTTGTATGATTACTTGTTGGGTTGTGTTTATTTATCGCACTTTATTTCCCGCATTTTATTTTCAGTATGATATGATTATCTGTGCTGTTGTGGGAGGGGCATTCTGATGAGTGAGAAGCCAGACCCAGGCTTGAGTGTACCTAGCATTAGTTGTGGAAATTAGTGGGCGCGTGCTTGCTTTGCAGGCACTAGTGTCTCATGAAATCCACGCTCAGATGAGGTTCTTCCGGTTGACTTCTTTTTCAACCCTTTGGGTTGAGGGGGTTGTTGGTTTGGAGGATTGTTGACTCTAGGGACCGATCATTTGGGATTCAGCCGAGTGAGGCCGCTTCAGGAGCTGGTGATGCCACACCTTGTGGGTATCGTATCACCCCTCTTGAATGTTTGTGACGCTGGTGACCGCATAGGATGCCGAACTTGAGTCAGTTTAGGTCCATACCTGTGAGCAGGGTTGGGTTTGTTACAGGAAGCCTTAACCTTCAGACTACCTGGTTTTCTTGACAGTGAATCAGTTTTGTTGGTATCAGAGGTTCTCATCCGATATGCGTGTTCTTGACAGAGCAGATTTACGGTCCTGTATCAGAGGTCCTTATTATCAGAGGTTTGTTCTTGACAGAGCAAGTTTATGATTGGGATCAGAGGATCTCATCCGCAGATGTGTATTTGTTCTTGACAGAACAGAGTTATGGTCCTGTATCAGAGGTCCTTATTATCCAGAGATATGTGTTCTTGACAGAGCATAGTTGGTCTTGTGACAGAGGTCCTTGTTATCAGATGTTTGTTCCTGACATAGCAGATTTATGGTCCGATATCTGGGTTTTCTTCTTATCAGAGATAGTGGTCGTTCTTGATAGAGCAGCATTATGGTTGTGTTGATACAGAACCCTCGCAGCACAGTCATCTTGATCTCCTGCTGCATGATTGCATTTTACATTGCTTTGCATACTCATTTGCATTTCATTAACGTGTGTCTGTGTTGCAGGTACCGCTCCCCCCGATTCAGGTTTTCTTGCCTTCTATTGTGTTATTATGGGTTCTCTGAGGAAAATCGGGGCTTACAAGCTCCACGCTCCTGATGTTGTTCAGTTGGCTGGTTTGAATGCTTTAGCAGATGATTCTGTGAGAGATGAATTCAGAAAGTCTTAGGGTAAACTGCTCAGTTTGGTTTGTAAACCCTCTGTGTTTGAGTTGAATGGGTTGCACGCCTTGCTGCAGTTCTACGATCCTCCATTGAGATGCTTTACTTTCCAGGACTTTGTTCTCGCACCCACACTAGAGGAATATGCTGATTTGTTAGGTGTGCCTATCAAGAGATAGATGCCTTTTGTTCATATGAATGCTGAGCCTAATTTGGCTAGTCTAGCCCCTTCACTTCATCTGGATGCCTCCGAGTTGGTCTTGTATAGTTGGAACAAGGTTCCCGGTTTCTCCCTGCAGTTCTTAGTGGGCAAGGCTCAGCAGTGCACCAAAGACGGATGTTGGGTCGTGTTCAACGCCATTCTCGCTCTGTGCACATATGGCATCATTCTGGTCCCCAATATGCCCGACTTTGTGGACTTCGACGCCTTCCACATCTTTGCTTCAGGGAATCCAATCCCTACCTTAATAGGAGATGTCTACCATTCCGTCCACTACAAAAACGAGAATAGAAGGGGCAAGAATGTCTCGTGCTGTGTACCCCTACTCTATAGATGGCTTGATAGTCACCTACCCAAGAGGGGTCCCTTTGCTTCGTCTGCAGCCATAGCTGAGTGGTCCGAGCGTTTGACGAGTCTGTCAGCAGAGGATATTGACTGGTTTGATAGAGATAGGTTGGGTACCGAGATTATCTTCAGCTGCAGCGGGTTTCCGAATGTGCCTTTGATAGGCAGGAAGGGTTGTATAAACTATAATCCATCTTTGCTAGTCTGACAGTTTGCTTATGCGTTAAGAGCTCCGACGAAGGATGAAAAGGTGCAGGAATCTCTGTACCTCACTAGTCTTCTAGAGGGGTATATGTTATCTAAGCTTCATCACGCTTGGAATGGTATCAGTAAGCGGGGAAAACCATTGCTGGGGAAAAGTAATAGCCAGGCCTACGCTCCATATGTGACTTGGATCAGAGCCAGAGCAGATGCCATAGGGATGTCGTTTCTTCCTGCCAAGCCAGAAAGCCCTCCAGCGATTGAAGAGCCTACCAATGTGCCCATTCAGCAGCATAATCAGGTGTTGGCTGAGAGAGACGAGCTGAAGAAGGCAAATGAAGAACTGGAGAAAGAATTGGCGCAACTCAGAAGTGAGAGAAGCGAGGTCGTCCATTCCTTCAAGAAGCAGACGGAGCTGGTGAACTAGCTGGGGACGGATCTGACTAAACAGATAGCTGAGCGTGAGCGCATCGGTCGAGACTTCAAAGTTGTCAATGATGTACTGGCCACTAAGAAGCAGCACTTGGATGAGGCGTATCGGAGGATATCCAAGTTTAACCAGCATTGGAAGGCCACCCTAGCCAACGGCAAAGAACGGGAGGATAAGCTGAAGCAACAGATCTCCAAGCTGAAAGCCCAGGTGAAGGCTAGTGAGAAGAGGTTTGATGAAGAAACCGCTTGCAGATATGCCGCTGAAGGCCAGCTCAATAGGGCTCTTGCTAACCTGAAGGAGCGCAAACTGATGTTTGAATCCAAGAAGCGGAAGCTAGAAGATTGTTTCTGCGGAGGAGCATGGGAAGATTCGGTTGAAGGTCTTCAATACACCATTATGTAGAGGGAGTTACTCGTCGAAGGGTTGCTCACTCGGCCTGATCATTCATAAACGAAGGGGTTGTTAGAAGAGTTTCGCGCCCGTGGTCGTGCTTGACTATTTGTATTCATTTTGTTTTGATCATTGTTGTATGCTGAACATCACCAGGCTTGTTGGTTGAGGTCACGCTATTGATTCATCTTGTATTCAGTGACATTGTGTACTGCCTTGATGGGCTTTCTTTATATATGAGATGTTATTTCCATGACTGGACTCAGACTTCTTATTATCAGCACTGGCACTCAGGCACTAGGATCGGGGGAGGGGGGGGGGGGGGGGGAATCTCCCTAACGCACAGACACACGTTTGCATGAAGCATGAAGCATCTGCATAACGAGCACTTTGTTGTTTCTTCTAACCCTTTTGTGTTTTCAGGTTGTTTCAGGTTGTTCCAGGATTGATCAGAGACCTATCCACCGCTATCCGACTAGAGTAAATCAAGCCAGAGTTATGGAGCAAATGCAAACTGACGTTCAGGAACTCCGAGAAAGGATGGACCGCTTCATGGAGCTCATGCAAGCGGTCGCCAATGGCCAGGATCAGCTCAGAACCTTGGTTCAGCCTCTGATTTCAAGGGTCGATAGCAATGGCGTACTCCATGGTGGGACCGTGCCTACCCCTACACCAGTTGAAACTCCTCAGAATGGCGTCCCTGTAACCGAGGGGAACGGCAGTGCCAACGGCAATGTGATAGCTAACATGGGACTCAATGGTAATACGACGGGCGTCGGTAATGGGAGTCTTGAAGCTAACGTCAATGTTGGGCTGGGCAACGACAATGCGGGTGTTGGAAATCTGTTCGGGCCTCAGTCGTGGTTAGAAGACCGTCAAGACGGTGTGTTCTGCAGAGAGGTGCTGAAGGAGAGCTGACTGCTGAAGCACAGCTAAGGTTTAAGGCACTCGAGGACAAGATGAGGAATATCGAGAACCAGAACACCATGGGTGTTGATATGTCCAAGTTGGGATTGATTGCTGATTTCAAGGTGCCTCCCAAGTTCAAGGTACCTGACTTTGAAAAGTACAAGGGCACCACTTGCCCTCGCGTCCACTTAAGATCATATTACAGAAAAATGTCCGCTCATTATGAGGACGAGAAGTTGCTGATGCACTTCTTTCAGGACAGTCTATCCGGGCCATCCCTCGAATGGTACATGAGTCTGGAACCTACCAGTGTGCGCACGTGGAAGGAACTTGCTGAAGCATTTGTGCACCACTACCAATATAACAGTGACTTGGCTCCGAACCGAGTCCAACTGCAGAATCTGTCACAAAGGAACAATGAAGGGTTCAAGGAATACGCCCAGCGGTGGCGTGAATTGGCAGCCAGGGTTCAGCCGCCGATGGTTGAACGCGAGCTTGTGGAAATGTCCGTAGCCACCCTCCCAGGAGTTTACTATGAGAAATTGGTCAGCAGTATGTCTGGAAGCTTCTCAGATCTCATTATCACGGTCGAGCACATTGAAAATGGGATCAAACTGGGGAAAATTCAAGGTGAGCTATCCTCAGCTGGAGGAGGAAAGAAACCCTATGGTGGCAAAAGGAGGGAAGGAGAGACGAGCGCTGTGTCCAACGCTCGAAGGAAAGGCAAAGGCCCTCACCAGCAGGTGGCCAGTATAACTATCCCGGCAGTTCAACAGCCACAGCAGCCGCAGCCGCAGCAGCAGCAGCAGCCGAATCAACAAGGGTACAGAAAGTATCAGAATAGGACACCTCTATCGAGCCGTCACCTCGAGACACCGCCCATGTCGTATGCTCAGTTGTTACAGACTCTGCTTCAGTTACAGCTGATCCAGAAGATAACCCTGGCTCCCTTGACAGGGGCACCTCCGCCAGGTTATGATGCGAATGTGACTTGCGAATTTCACTCAAGGGCACCAGGCCACACGATAGAAAATTGCAAAGCCTTCAAGCACAAGGTGCAGGACATGGTGGACGCCAAGATCATCAATTTCTCAGATAATGTGACGAACGTCACGAAGAACCCTATGCCGAATCATAGGGGAGGTGGAGTAAACGCTGCTATTGAAGACGAGAATTTGGATGTGTTGACTTACGTCAGAGATCTGAAGACACCGCTTAGCTTCGTTAAAGCTAAGCTGATGAAAAGGGGTTTCTTTCCAGGTTGTGGAGAGCTGTGTATGGGCTGTGCGACAAGTCCTGATGGATGTGAACAGTTGGTAGAGGGGATTCAAAGTCTGATGACCGAAGGAATCCTGCAATTTAGCCGAAGGGCCGAAAGCGGATCGGGAGAGGTAATGCTGAAGCAAGGTGATGAGGTTGCCACCATCACCATCCCTCGCCGGACGATAACTATTTCTGCACCCAGGACGCCCACGATTACCATCACCAAAGTTGGGCCGATACCTTTCAAAAGCACCAATGTTGTCCCATGGCATTATGGGGCAGACGTCTACTGCAACGGACAGAAGTTGGAATTGGAACCATCAGGGTCGTCCGTGGAGAACCTAGTGGGCGTTAGCGGAATTACTCGCAGCGGAAGAGTGTTTGCTCAACCCGAGATCGTGGCGGACAAAGCGCACAAAGCTGATGCAACTGATAAAGGGAATAGTAAAGTCGTTGAAGAGATCCCTCGTGGGGTAGAAAAAGACTTACTTGTTAAAGACGCCGAAGAGTTTATGAGGTTGATTAAAAAGAGTGACTACAAGCTCGTGGATTATCTCCATCAAACACCCTCAAAGATTTCCATCCTGAATCTGTTGTTGTGTTCTAAGGCACACCGCAACGCACTGCTGAAGGTGTTGAATGCCACGTACGTACCGCAGGAAATATCGGTAAACCAGTTGGAAGTGGTCGTAGCCCACGTGAATGCTGGAAATGGGTTAGGGTTCACTGACCTGGAGCTGACGCCGAACGGAAGGAACCATAATAGCGCCCTACACATCTCGATAGAGTGTAGAGGAACAACTATATCTCATGTGTTGGTGGACACAGGGTCATCACTCAATGTTCTTCCGAAGAAAGCATTGATGAAGTTAGATACTCGTGGAGTGATTTGCACACCCAGTGATCTGGTTGTGAAGGCGTTCGAAGGGACCAAACGCCATGTTTTCGGGGAGGTGACGTTGCCAATCCAAGTCGGGCCAGAAACATTCGACGCGATCTTTCACATTATGGACATCATGCCTGCCTACAGCTGTCTCCTAGGCCGACCATGGATCCACTTTGCTGGCGCCGTGACATCCACGTTGCACCAGAAGCTCAAGTACACCGTCGGAGGCAGCATCGTGATGTTTGTGGCGAGGAAGACATAATGGTGAGCCATTTGTCGTCCTTCAAGTATGTTGAGATGGATGGGGAAATCCACGAAACCCTATGTCAAGCGTTCGAGGATGTTAAAGTCAAGAGCGTAACTCCTGCAATTACTGAAAAGCCAGAGATGACTCTCTCTTCCTTCAAGGAAGCCCGGGCCGTTGTTCAAGCCGGATCTACCCCAGGCTGGGGGCAGATTCTAGAGATACCCAACAAGCAGGACAAGTTTGGGTTGGGATACTCTCCTGCGGCTGAAGCCTCCTCTTCTCACAGTGCGTCGTGAGGTAAAGGGCCGATCCAGTTTACAAGCGGCGGAATAATATTTGAAAGTGTCAACGCAGTGTCTGGAGACGGCGAAGACAGTGATTGCGACCTAGACTCTTGGATCCAGCCAAGCAAATCAGGCGAGAGCCTCAACAACTGGTCCATCAAGGATAACATCCAAGTGACAGGCAAAGAGTAATGATTTACTTTCTCCAATCAATGTACAACCCTATGTCCTACCCGGGGCATAGTGGTTTAATTGCCAGGGCCTTGTTTGATTACGTACATGCATATTACCAATAAATCAAAAGGAGTTTTTCTTCGTATTCAAATATTGTGATCTCTGTTATTCCTGTTTTATATTTGTTTTGAAAAACAATAAGATGGCAATGGGGTTTGTGCTAACCTGCATATTCTTGTTTTAAGCTTAACCCTTGTTATTGCAGGATCCACATAGTAGATGACATCGACTCTGGACCTTCTACGACTCACTTCCACTTCGATTGCCTGATCCATCAAGCCGAAGAAGAGATTGATGAATACGAAGACCTTCCCGAAGAGTTGGCCCGCTTGTTGAAACAAGAAGAGAAAGTTATTCTGCCTCACGAAGAAGAGATCAAGATCGTGAATCTGGGTTCTGAAGAACTGGTCAGGAATGTCAGGATAGAGGCTGCATTGTAGAGTGATGTCAAGCAGAGATTGGTCGAGATGCTGAGAGAGTATAGTGACGTCTTTGCTTGGTCATACGAGGATATGCCCGGACTTGACACTGACATCTTGGTCCACCACTTGCCGCTGCGAGAAGATTGTCCTCCCTTAAGCGGAAGCTTAGGAGGACGCGACCAGATATGGCCGTTAAGATCAAAGAAGAGGTGCAGAAACAGCTTGATGCTGGCTTCTTAGCGGTCACTACTTACCCTCTGTGGGTCGCCAACATAGTGCCTGTATCGAAGAAGGACAGTAAGGTGCGAATGTGCGTCGATTATCGGGATTTGAATAGGGCGAGCCCTAAAGATGATTTCCCGCTGCCTCATATTGATGTGTTGGTCGACAATACAACTTAGTTCTCCGTATTTTCGTTCATGGATGGCTTCTCTGGTTACAATCAGATCAAGATGGTGCTGGAGGACATGGAGAAAACTACGTTTATCACACCTTGGGGAACATTTTGCTACAAGGTAATGCCTTTCGGTCTGAAGAACGTAGGGGCCACTTACCAACGAGCAATGGTTACTTTGTTTCATGATATGATTCATCATGAGATTGAAGTCTATGTTGATGACATGATTGCGAAGTCCCAAACGGAGGAGGGGAATCTGGTCAATTGCTGAAGCTTTTTGAAAGGCTTAGGAAGTTCAGGTTGAGGCTGAATCCTAACAAGTGTACTTTTGGAGTACGGTCCGGAAAGCTACTGGGGTTTATCGTGAGCGAAAGAGGCATCGAGGTTGATCCTGCGAAGATAAAAGCGATACAAGAAATGCCAGCGCCAAAAACCGAAAAAGAAGTTCGTGGTTTCCTGGGCAGAATAAACTACATTGCAAGGTTTATCTCTCAGCTCACGGCCACGTGTGAACCGACGTTCAAACTGCTAAAGAAAAATCAGGCGATTATCTGGAACGAGGATTGCCAGAAGGCATTTGATAAGATAAAATAGTATCTGCAGGAACCTCCGATCTTGATACCCCTAGTAGCCGGGAGACCCTTAATCATGTACTTGACAGTTCTTGAGAATAGTATGGGGTGCGTTCTCGGTCAGCACGACGAGACGGGCAGAAAGGAGCATGCCATTTATTATTTGAGTAAAAAGTTCACAGATTGTGAATCTCGTTACTCGATGCTGGAGAAGACGTGTTGTGCACTAGCCTGGGCTGCCAAACGTTTATGACAGTACATGCTCAATCACACCACCATGCTAATTTCGAAGATGGATCCGATCAAGTACGTCTTCGAGAAGCAAGCGCTTTCGGGCAGGATTGCCAGATGGCAAATGGTGTTGACGGAATATGACGTCCAGTACGTTTCCCATAAGGCCATTAAGGGAAGCGTATTGTCTGAATACCTGGCCGAACAGCCGATCGAGGATTATCAGCCGATGAAATTTGAATTCCGTGATGAGGATATCATGTTTCTCAAAGCGAAGGATTGTGATGAACCGTTGCCCGACGAGGGGCCAGATAGGAAATCCCAGTGGAAACTGATATTTGACGGGGCGGTTAACTCTTATGGAAATGGCATTGGGGCAATCATCACGACTCCCCATGGATCCCACATCCCGTTCACTGCGAGACTGACGTTTCCGATCACCAATAACGAAGCGGAGTACGAAGCATGCATCATGGGTCTAGAAGAGGCAATTGATTTGAGAATCAAGAACCTAGATGTATACGGTGACTCGACGCTTGTGATCAACCAGATTAAAAGGGAGTGGGAGACTCGCCAATCGAATTTGGTGCCGTACATGAATTATGCCAGAAGGATGCTTCCGTTCTTTGATCAAGTGGAACTCCATCATGTGCCCAAAGCTGAAAACCAGATGGCTGATGCCTTAGCCACGTTGGCTTCGATGTATAAAGTCAATTTTTGGAATGAAGCTCCAAGATTTGTCCTTTCTCGTCTTGATAGACCTGCATTCATCTTTGCGATCGAGGAAGCCTCCGATAGCAAACCATGGTTCCATGATATTCATACCTTCCTTATGACTAAGGAGTATCCTGAGGGAGCGTCAACCCAGGATAAGAAGACTCTGAGGAGGCTGTCTGGAAATTTTTATCTCAATCCTGATGGAGTTTTGTATAAAAGAAACCACGATCTCGTGTTACTCAGATGTGTAGATGAGAAAGAAGCGAGTATGCTCATGGAAGAAGTCCATGAAGGCACATTTGGTACGCACGCCGGCGGGCATGCTATGACGAGAAAGATCCTGAGAGCAGGGTATTACTAGCTGACGATGGAATCGGATTGCTTTAAATTCGTGAAGAGATGTCATAAATGCCAGATTTATGCTGATAAGATTCACGTGCCGCCGTGCCCGTTAAATGTCATGTCCTCCCCGTGGCCGTTCTCCATGTGGGGCATCGACATGATAGGCAAGATCGAGCCCACTGCATCTAACGGTCATCGCTTCATTCTAGTAGCTATCGACTACTTCACCAAGTGGGTGGAGGCAGCCTCATACGCTAATGTGACCAAGCAGGTGGTGGCTAAATTCATAAAGAGGGATATCATCTGTCGTTACGGAATTCCCGAGCAGATCATTACTGATAATGGTTCGAATCTGAATAACAAGATGATGAAGGAGTTGTGCCAGAGTTTCAAGATTGAACACCATAACTCATCTCCTTACCGGCCGAAGATGAATGGCGCCGTTGACGCGACCAATAAGAATATCAAGAAGATCGTACAGAAGATGGTTGTGACCTACAAGGATTGGCACGACATGTTGCCATTTGCACTGCACGGTTATCGTACCACGGTACGTACATCAACTGGGGCAACTCCTTTCTCCTTGGTGTACGGTATGGAAGTTGTCCTACCGTTAGAAGTTGAGATTCCTTCTTTGTGAGTTTTGGTTGACGTGAAACTCGATGAGACATAATGGATTAAGAACCGACTAAACCAGCTCAGCCTGATGGACGAGAAGAGGTTAGCATCGATTGCACATGGTCGTCTGTACCAGAGCCGAATGAAGAAAGCTTATGACAAGAAGGTGCGTCCTAGAAGCTTTCAGACGGGTGATCTCGTCCTGAAGAAGATTCTTCCTCCACACTCCGATCACCGGGGCAAGTGGACTCCTAATTACGAAGGTCCGTACGTCGTCAGCAAGGTCTTTTCGGGAGGAGCCTTATTGTTATCCACGATGGATGGCAAAGATTTTGCATCCCCGATGAACGTGGACGCAGTTAAAAAATACTTTGCTTAAAAAATGACCCGCTGGAAAGAAAAAGAGTATCCAGGCAAAAAGGGGCATCCCGACGAACCATAAAAAAGGAAAAAGGTTCGGGAAAAAATTAGGGATATAAAGAAAAGAATGTACACCCGCAAAGTCGAAAACCCGGAGGGGCGACTTTGGCAAAAAAGGGTATCCTGGTGAATCGAAAACCCGAAAGGGCGATTCAGGCAAAAGTTAGGGATTTGAAAAAGCAAATGACTGCGTTCTGCGTGTGGACTGTATTTATTTAGTGGATTGGAGGATCTGAGGGCCGTTTATCTGAATCAATCTCTTCTGAAGCTGAAGCGTCAGAGAAGTATCGAAGTCGAGTGGGTCATAGAGAGATTAACTCATGGTGTTCGTCTACGCCTCATTGCCGACATTTGTATATACTGATGTATATTTATGTTTTTATATTTGCGCGGCTTCCTCATTCCAGGAGCTTGCATCTGTTGTAAAACATTTTTACCCATTCAGGGGTTCGTTATCAATAAAATGTATACTATTCAGCAATTATGTTTGTCTGTTTAGCATTTATCTGTTTTGTTTGCGAAAAAAGAACGCCGATGTTTTTGATAAAATGCGCATACATAAACCTACTGGCCTAGGCCACTGATTATTGAAACAATGAATTACTTGAACACTGTTACATGATGATAACCTTGATAGGTCCCTTTGAGAAGGGTATCTTGTCTGTTTGTTTGCGTTGTCGCAGGTATAGCATTCCAGGTAGTACGTCGTATGCTCCCCCAGGCAGGATGATTCCTTTCCTCTCCAGCAAGTCCAGCAGCGCCTCCCCGTGGGGTTTGAACATGGGATCATAAGCATTGATATGTTTCCCCAAGCAGAGAAGATTCTCTCCCCAATCAGATACATCCTGAAGGATCACCATCTCCCCAGCTGGGCCATATACTGAAGTGCGCAGCAATTGATAGTTCAAGACTGAAGTCTCCAGGAGAATTGAAGTTCCCCACAGAGTCGTACTCTCCCCTGCGAGCAGGACGATTCCTTCTTCCCCAACCGAGGTTGCAGATCCCCAAGAGAGCCGAGTCCTTGAGAGCCATTTGGGCCATGATTGGTTTTCCCCAGTGGAGTGTTGAATAGCTGATGCTGTATCTCCCCACCGAGTGTTGAATAGCCGTTTGAGCCATGCAGGCCGCGCAGTTTATTTCTGCGATTGATATCGTTTCCTCAGCAGTTGTGGTTTGAATACCCAGTTGAGCGCGTTCAAGTTCTCGTAGAGCTTTATTCCCCTGCGGCAGTCGACTGAAGTTCAGTTCCCCAGGCGGAATCCAATTGAGATTGGTGTGACTTTTTCTCCTCGGCAGGATGATTCCTTCTTCCACCAGAGTGGTTCCTTCTCCTTGACAGGAGGATTCTCCCTTCGGCATTTATTTTGCTGATGGGGTTGTAGCATTTTGCATGATTGCATAGCATTTACCCTAAACGCGTAGCATTTCCACCGTGTGGAGCATTACGCCATTGTCGATCATAGGCATATGAAACATGAGCTAGATTGTTACCGTTCTTGTTTTGCAGGTGTTCCCCGGCAGGGTGTCCGCTCAGGATGATTCTTGAAATCTCAGAAGAGTTGCGTGGCTCAGGATGATTCTTGAATTCCCCCAGCAAAGTCGTTTGCCCAAGATGATTCTTGAATTCCTTAGCGAAGTGGTTTGTTTAATATGATTCTTAAAATCCCTTGTGAAGTCGCCAGAGAGGGTTGCCAAAGTTGATGCTTAGAGTCCCCGGCAGAGTGTTGGCATAGGATGATTCCTGAAATCTCCAGCAGAGTTATGGGTTCAGGAAGATTCTTGAAGTCTCTGGCGGAGTTATTTGTCCAAGATGATTCTTGAAGTCCTCAGCAGAGATGATTCACCCAGAATAATTTCTGGATCCCCGAAGCAGAGTTACTTGATAGTTCTCCAGAATCCCCAGCGGAAATGTGTCATCCCCAGCAGGTTTTCAACAGAGAAGTTGAAATTCCCTTGAAGACTTGATGATTGAAGTCCGGCAGCGGTGCCAAAATCCTGGGCTTACTGACGAAGTCCAGCTGCATTGTCGAAGCAGTTTGGCTAGCTGACGCAGGGTGCCTGATGGCAAAATATTGTATATCCTTAGTTGATCCGTGAAGGACTAAGGATCCCATTTCCTGACTTACCGATGAAGTCCAACTACGAGGTCGAAGTAGTTCTCCTAGATGACGCGGGGTGCCTGACGGCAGAAGAATAGATATCCCTATTGGGTTCATGATTGACTGAGAATTCTATTCCCGACCTAGTGATGAAGTCCGGCTGATGCCCAAAAATTTCTTTGAATGCCCAATGGCATGAATAACTTGAGTGTTGACCTGATGAGTCCTGAGGAATCTTGATGCCTGACGGCATAATCGACCATGTATCACCGGTTACTGTGTGACCAATTCCCCAGCTAGTTGCCGTGCAACTAATATTTCAGTTTCCGAAGATTTGTTCCCATCAGAGTACCGTGTATTGGTGCAGTTGGCAAATTTCCGGGTTTATTGGTATTCAACTGTATTTTACCTTGATTTGTTGAGAGCCGTTCGCTTCTCACCCAGTCAGGTTCAAGTCATTTGAATAGGGGCAGCTGTTGCACCCCAAAATTTGCCCAACATTTCTTCACCTAGCTTGTGTTTCATTTCATTCACATTTGCATTATCATTTGCATTTCATTAACATGTGTGCAGCAGATCAAGAGGTATGATTACCAATTAAGAGCTATACAAGATTTTGAAGCTAGATAAGAAGGTTATTCAAGTGTTTAAGGGTTGATATCCTTGTCAGAGAAGTTAGAAGATCCTCAGAGAGAGTGGTTGAAACCAAGTATGTGGGTCTCCTAACTTGAGAGTTGTGGAAATCCATCAGATGATTCTGAAGCCATGAAGTTAGACTTGAGGTATTGAGAGATCTCATGAGAAGTTTTGAAGCTCACTTTGAGCCTTAGACAAGTCATTGTGCCAGAATAAGGAGCCTCGGCCATGAGTGGTGCAGTTAGGGTTTGACTGGGTCAACCCTAGGTCAACTGATGATTTGAACAAGGTTGAGACCTAATTCAAGAGCCATGTGATCATGTATTGATACATTGAGATGTTCTAAGAATGATTTCAAGGTTAATGCATCATGATTGAAGAGTTTAAGAAGTTTCAAGCTAGGGTTTCTAAGGCTTGACAGTGTAAAATCCCCTAGTTTGACCCCTATCTTCAAGGCAATTTAGCTCAAGATGCGATTGTCATCTCTTCTTGCCCCCAACATGAATGTTGTAGAGCATGATCTTAGCTTTAATTTGAGTGCTATAAGTCCTTGATAGAATTTGTAGAACTCAAGTTATGACTTTGACAAGTTACAGGTCATCTGAGGTATGTGAATTTGGGGGCTTGAAAGTTGTCCAACTTGCATGAAACATTTTCCCTTGAAGGATGATTCCTATGAACTTTTGGTCAACATGAATGTTGTTCCTTATCCTCTTATCTTTCTAGAGAGTACTATAAGTCCTTGATGGGATTTGTAGAACTCAAGTTATGGCTTTGACAAGTCAAGGGCATTTTGGTCATTTGGAGATTATAGGTCATTTCAACCATAAGGCCATAACTCCTATTTCCAAGCTTCAAATGGGAAAATGTTCAACATCAAACTTGTTCAAAATGATGTTTTAAGGCTAGTCAAGAGGTCATGAGAGTTTGTAATTGCTTATAGCTCAAAGTTGCAAAAATGACCTAAATAAGGGTGATTTTCAAATGAACCAAAGTTGGAAATTGATATTTTTGATCTACATGTCCAAACCAAGGCATGTAATATGTCATTTTGATTCTAAAACACATTTTAAGAACATTGGTTTAGACACATTTTTGATTTGAAGTTTAATTTGTGGACTTGCTTTGAAAAGTAGTTACTTACATCTTAAGTAACATTTGCCAAACCTAAATTCAAGGCATGACCAAGGCCTCTTGCAATCCAAACACATCCAAAATGTCATTAGGGGAGAAATTGGAAAGGAATGAGGGTGATTTCAAGCTGCTAACAGAATTATGCATACCATGGCATGTGATTGAACTTCTCATGACATGAGAAATTGAATTTCTCACTAGAAGGATCTAGAGGTTTCTAGATCATCCACACATGTTCTATATATGATAATGAGGTGATCCAAGGCCAAGGTTGGTGATGATTGAGAGAGAAAACTGAGATTGCACTTTGAGATTTCACATTGCAAATCAAGATCGATTACAAGGTTTGAAGCCATTTCAATCCAAGATTTCAATCTCAGAAGCTTGCTCTAGCATTGGTGGATGAATCCAGATGGAGAATTGAGCAAGATTGGTGGAGAATCGTGTGGGATCCATTGAAGAAATTCCTCTGCAACTCAGAGTTGGTTCCAAGAATTGAAGCTATTTCAATCAATTCTATTGCATACAGAAGCTTGGAAGTGATTCACTGAAGGAGTCTGGAGCATTTGAAGACTTGATTTGAAGGCTTGCTACTTCTGTGCACACGAAATTTTCAGGTTGGTAACTTTCAATCTCCAGCTTGTTTTAGTTAGAATTAAGAGGAATTAGGGTGTTAGATGCATTGGGGATTGATGTAGGAAGGTTTTCAGATCATTAATTTGAGAGTTAGTGACCAAATAGGGTTGTTACCATTTTCGGGTGAGAGGTGGTTCTTGCGAATCTTGAGGTTTCAGAGAGAATTAATGGTATGATTGAGTTCCTTGTGAAATTTGGGACAAGTTTGATCAAGGAATCGTGGCCAATGGTGGATTCTATGGCAAGCTAGGGTTATGGAATGGTGACCGGAGAAAGTAACCGACGGTGGTTTTGGGCGCGCAGGTGACCTAAGTTGAAGAAGTTTAAATTGAGGAAGATGACTTGATAGCCATCAGATCAAGGTTGGACTTTGACTGGGAACCTCATCCAACGGCCACGCGTGCTTCTAAATTTGTGAAGAGTCTGAACTAAAATGAAATGCATCGTTTCATTTAAGATGTGTCTTAGGGTTAATGCAGTAGTTGATACCTGCACCCCCTGATGGCCCAATTGTTAAAATGAACTGATTTCTATTTCTATCTGCACCAAGCTTTTATCATTTTATTTGGATTTTCTTTATTTTTTCATTTTATTCATGGTTCTTGATAAAATCATAAAAAATGGAAAAATGAGTCAATTAATCCCATTCTTTTGGCATTGGATTCATGATAGGATCTAGTATTGTTTAGATAAAAAATATTATTCTTTCATGCATTTTCTAATTTTATGGGAATTTTTACATTTTAATTGACATTAAAATAATCATTCTTGATGGTTGATATTGATGAATTTGGTTTGATCATGTGGTGATGATTTTGATCTTGATTTTTTGTGAGTAGTTAGCATAGATATGCATGCTCCCCATAGATTTTTATCACATTTTTGTGATGAACATAAGTGGTATTTTTAGGTTGAAACTTTAGAAGCTCCATTTTTAGGGTTTATGGTTGATACCTTGTGGTTTAGATTTTATTTTTAGGACTAGGTGGATGATTCAACCTCTGATTTTTGTATGGTAGATTCATGATTGAATTAGGGTCCCTTACGAAGTTTTGTAGGAATTTTCAAGGTAGTTTACTATTTTTGCTTGATTTTAGTTTAGATGCTAGTTTTAGATGATTCTGAGGCACTAATTCAACTAGATTAACATCTTTAGTTCCCTTAGATTAGGGTTTTGCTTTGCTTGTTCTTGGGTGATGATGAAGACAAGTTGAAGATGCATTGGATTGCCATAAGAGGCTTGGATGTGATGATCTTCCTTCCTTTTTGTGTAGTTTTGTTTAGGTGTTAAGATTAGGGTTTTGTAGGCAAAGCTTCTAGATAGATTCTCTTCCTTCATAAACATGGAAGATGTTGATCACTTCCATTCTTCCCTATGATGTAAGGTCCCGTTGTAAAGGCCTCATCCCTACTTTGGTAGGATGTGTGGCTCTCTACAAGTTGGTAGAACCTTTGAGGGTCCCTTTCTCTGATGATAGGATGCTTAGTGGTGACCTTTGGTCTTCACTCTGCTACCAATCATCCAAACTTTGCTCTTGATAGATGAATCTTTCTCCCTTGTTAGAGGATGGAGTTCCTTGCTTGAAGAATATTGAAGGATGAAGTTGATACTTCTTTGTGTTTGAAGATTATTCTGAGAAGCTGAAGCTTGTAGATGAAGAGGAACCAAGTTGATACTGGTAAAGTAAAGAGAGCTGGAGCTTGAAGACCAAGTTGACTCTTGTGAAGAAGATAAATTTGAGATTGAGTTAAGAGCTAAGGCTTGAAGAAGATTAAAGGATGAGTTGATACTCATGTTGAGACATTGAGAGCCTGAAGGAGTCAAGTTGATACTTGCAGTTAGGAGTAAAGCCTGAAGGTGGAATTGACTGAAGAGCTGAGGCATGGAGAAGGAAGAATAAGTTGATACTTATGTTTGAGGTGTTAGGAGCTTGTAGAAGCAATTTGATATTTTCTATTGAAGATGATAGACTTGAAGGGTGGTTGAAGTCTGAAGACTGAACTGCTGTCAGAAGATTGCTTTGCTGTGAAGCTGTGGAAGCTGTTGATCTGCTTTCTTTCCTATCTGTTTTCTTTCTGTGCAGCTGTATTGATGTGACTTGTTTGTTTTGCTTGATGCATTAGAATAAGTTCATCTTTAGATTGATTTAAGCTAGGAGCATGATTGCACTAGAGGTTGAGTTGCTCCCTCTGCTTGTATTTTTACTGTATGGCTTTGCTTGCGGGTATTCGGTAGAGCCCAGCTCCCTTGCCTATGTGGTTTGTGTTTGCTTGATAGCATGTCATTCTTTCCTCTGTATGATTGCAGTTATTCTATTTTGCTTGATAGCACTTTATTTTACTTCTTCTGTATGATTGCAGTTATTGTGTTTGCTTGATAGCATTTTATGTTCTTCTGTATGACTGCAGTTATTCATATCTGGCTTGAGGTTGAGATGAGCTTGTAGAGGCTGATGCCCCACACACATTTCCTCCCTCACTTGCATTGCATGCATTTTACAGTCGTTTACTGTTTACGGTTTCAGCTGATGCTTTATCTGTATCATTGACATGATCCACTAGGAATCTCACTTCCTTTGATAAGGAAGTGATGATAGAACTTTAGGTTGAAACCATGCATGATAACTTCTAGGAGTTCCCTGTTTCAAACCTAAACCATAGGATGAATCCTTGGCATGACAATAGTAGGACTTGATAGTCTCCCTTAGTTGAGCTCGTTCTCTCTTCTCATCTCGAAACAAATGAAAATACAGTAATAAAGGTTAACTGACGTCGTACGTTACGAGCCTTAAGCTATCTGAGAAAGGATTGTTGGAGAGTTTCTTTTCAACAGTCTGGATGTTTAGTATGGCACCCTTTGGGTGACATGCGATGCATTCACTCTCAGGTCATAGTCTCTAGTGCGATATTAGTTGCAGACAACCATAAAAAACAGTTCTTCCGTAAAAGACAGAAAACAAACCTCAAACCTTCTTGCCCCGTGGGCCCATAATTCAAAGGAAGCTTTTCTGAAGAAAAGAGTGTCGTTAACTCTCAGTTCTACCGCAAACGGTAACGCCTAAGTCTCCAAGTGTCGAGCTGCGTACATCCAACTGTTGGAACTGTTTGTTAACCCTACTCGATAAAATAGATGAATCTGAATTCCCGTAAACCGTATTATCCCGAACTACGTAAGCTCTGATCTCTCAAGCCTGTTGAGAGTACGTAGGCACAATACTGATGTATTGGCGAGCCACCTTCCCCGTAACCCGTAGTTAGCCGAACTACGTTGACTCTGATTTCTCATTCTCTGATGAGAATACGTAGGCATAAAGTGCGACGCTTTGCCGAGTCATTTTCTTTTCTTTTCAAGCTAGCCTTGATAGGTAGATAGATAAAACCAACCCATCAGGTAAACACAACAAGCGTGGATCCCATCGAGTACGATGGACGTGAGGGGTGCTAATACCTTCCCCTTGCGTAACCGACTCCCGAACCCAGACAATGGTTGCGATGACCTTGTCTTATACCTTTTCGTCAGGTTTTTCTGATCGTTTCCTTTCCCGTTCTGAGGGATAAATAACGAAAGGGTTGCGATGACACTACCACTAAAAAGATTATAGAGCAAAATACTTACACAGTCTGACATCGACGAGATGACATACCTACCACCAAAAGAATGACAGAGCAAACTCACGCCGCCTACTACCACCAAAAGGATGGTAGAGCAAAACACTCGCACAATTTGACATTCACGAGTTGACAGACCCACCACCAAAAGGATGACGAAGCAAACTCACACCGGCTACTACCACCAAAAGGATAATAGAATAAAACCCAGCACAATATGGAACCCACGAGATGACAAACACACCACCAAAAGGATGACAATGCAAACTCACACCGGCTACTACCATCAAAAGGAAAATAGAATAAAACACTCGCACAATCTGGCACCAAAGAGATGACAGACACACCACCAAAAGGATGACGGAGCGAACTCACACCGGCTACTGCCACGAAAAGGATAATAAAACAAAACACTCGCACAATTTGGCTTCAACTAGATGACAGACTCACCACCAAAAGGATGACGGAGCAAACCTACACCGGCTACTACCACCAAAAGGATGATAGAGAAAAATACTCACACAATCTGACATCGACGAGATGACAGACCCACCATCGAAAGGATGACATAGCAAACTCACGCCGCCTACTACCACCAAAAGGATGGTAGAGCAAAACACTCGCACAATTTGACATTCACGAGTTGACAGACACACCACCAAAAGGATGACGGAGCAAACTCACACCGGTTACTACCACCAAAAGGAAAATAGAATAAAACACTCGCACAATCTGGCACCAACGAGATGACGGACACACCACCAAAAGGATGACGGAGCAAACTCACACCGGCTACAACCACCAAAAGGGAGATTGAGAAAAACACTCGCACAATCTCACACCGACGAGATGACAGAACCCCCACCAAAAGGATGACAGAGCAAACCCATATCTGCTACTACCACTAAAAGGATGATAGATCAAAACACACTTGCACAATCTGACATCAACGAGATGACACACCGACCACCAAAAGGATGATGTAGCAAACCCACACCAACTACTGCCACCAAAAGGATAATAAAACAAAACACTCGCATAATTTGGCTTCAACTAGATGACAGACTCACCACCAAAAGGATGACGGAGGAAACCTACACTGGCTACTACCACCAAAAGGATGATAGAGCAAAATACTCACACAATGTGACATCGACAAGATGAAAGACATACCACCAAAAGGATGACATAGCAAACTCACGCCGCCCACTACCACCAAAAGGATGGTAGAGCAAAACACTCGCACAATTTGACATTCACGAGTTGACAGACCCACCACCAAAAGGATGACCAAGCAAACTCACACCGGCTACTACCACCAAAAGGATAGTAGAATAAAACCCTCGCACAATCTGGAACCAACGAGATGACAGACACACCACCAAAAGGATGACGGAGCAAACTAACACCGGCTACTACCACCAAAAGTGAGATTGAGAAAAAACACTCGCACAATCTGACACCGACGAGATGACAGAACCCCCACCAAAAGGATGACGGAGCAAACCCATATCTGCTACTACCACTAAAAGCATGATAGAGAAAAACACACGCACAATCTGGCATCTACGAGATGACACACCCACCACCAAAAGGATGATGGAGTGAACCCACACCGGATACTGACACAAAAAGGATAATAAATAAAAACACTCACACAATTTGGCTTCAACGAGATGACAGACTCACCACCAAAAGGATGACGGAGCAAACCTACACCGGCTACTACCACCAAAAGGATGATAGAGCAAAATACTCACACAAACTGACATCGACAAGATGACAGACATACCACCAAAAGGATGACTGCAATACCCCAAATTTTACCCTTTCTTTTTTTTTTTATTTTAAATTTTGATTAACTTAATAATCTAACCTCTTTTTTTTAATCTTGTTTTTTTAACTAATAATAATTTAATTAAATTTTTTTTATAACTTTACTAATGTTTTTTATTAACTTTTTTTTCTATTTAGTTTATTTATTTAAATCATTTTAAGCTCTTCTTACTAACTTTTAGGATTTAGATTAAAATTTAACTTTTTTTTTCTTTTCTTTAAGAGTAAATTTTTTTATAACTTTTTTTAAATTAATTTCTAACACATTTTTTAATCAAATTCTAATACCTTTTTTAAAATAAAAATCTAACTTCTTTTTAAAGCTAAATCTTTTTTTCTAACTTTTTTAAAGCTAAATCTTTTTTTCTAACTTTTTTAAAGTTAAATATTTTTTTCTAACTTCTTTTTAAAATTAAATCTTTTTTCTAACTCCTTTTTAAAGTTAAATCTTTTTTCTGACTTTTATAAAGTTAAATCTTTTTTTCTAACTTTTTTAAAAAAATTAAATCTTTTTTTTCTCTAACTTCTTTTTAAAATTAAATCTTTTTTTTCTCTAACTTCTTTTTAAAATTAAATCTTTTTTTTCTAACTATTTTATAAATTAAATCTATCCTTTTTTTTTAAAATTAAATCTAAATCTTTTTTGACACCATCCTTTTTCAAATTAAAATTCTAAATTCCTTTTAAAATTAAATTCTAACAGTTTTTAAAATAATTCTAACATTTTTTAAAATCAACATTCAAATATATTTTTTTATTTTAAAATTCTAACTCATTTTTTTAAACTTAAAACTCTAATTTTTATTTAACTTGAAACTCTAAATTTCTTTGCTAACATTTTTAAATTTAAATCCCAACACTTTTTTTTATCAAATCCAATCACAATAAATCACAGATGGAGCAAAATCAAATCAATCAGATCATATCATCATCATAAGAAAATCAGATCTAAATATCAACATCACCATCATTGAATCAAATCTGAAATCATCATAAAAATTCATTCAAATCAAATCAGAGATTGAAAAAGATTGAGATATTCAAATCAAATCTGAGATTGAAAAAGATTTAAAAAAATCAAGTATAAAAGGACCCTCAGGAGCAACAAAACGGGAGATCGGCAAGCATCAAAGACTCTTGCAGTCTTCATCAAAAGTAACTAACTCTTCTTTTCTTAAAAAATTTCTAATCTTATTTTTGTTTTTTTTTCAAGAGTATTAACTTTTTTTTGAATTAAAATCTAACCTTTTCTTTTTTATTTTCAAAACTTTTTTTAAAAAAGCAAATTTCGAAGTTATAATTTTTTGCTAACTTTTAACTCTAACTTTTTAATCTAACTTTTTAATCACATTAAAGTTCTAACTTTTCCAAATCTCACAAAAAAAAACCTAATTCCATTCTAACTCTTTTCTTATTACCTAAATTCTCATCGTCTCAAAACATTCATCACTTAACTTCTAATTATCGTCAACTCCAATTTTCATCCTTCATTCCTAACAGTATTCTTGATTATCCATGAACCTGTTCACTAATATTTATTTATTTATTTTTGTATTTATTTTTATATTTGTACATAATCTGACATCATCGTTGCTATTTCATATTCCATTATCACTTGTATATTATCATCATCTTCATTGCGTATCAATTTTTATTGTTTATTAATTTTTCGCTAACATCCTCATTTTTAAGATCCAAATTTCTAATTTTCTTCTTGTTTCGTTAAAATTATAATTTTCTACTTAAATTCCTAACATTCCTGTCTAATTTTTCGTCTAACCCCGTATAATAACAGTCTCTGTTTGTTTTGGTTTTTTGCAGCTGACTAAGTTCAATTGATTTTATTTTCAGTTTAAATATTCAATTATCATATTTGTAACTACTTATGGGATGTAATTTTGCGAGACAATTGTCGCATTTATCTTTCCGCACTTTATGTTCTGCCATTGTATGTTTATCGCGTCTTTACCAATAATTTCACTCCTCCAAAGGAATTAGGTCTAGCCGTTTGACCGCCGTGTCAATAGTCCTCACCTTCAACCCTTACACCTTTTCAACCCTAAATTTTCATACATGTCTCGCCGTGGACAAAATTACCCCTTTACTCTAGTTTTAGGTCAAAGAGTCGCCGTACTCTGTTTTAGGGTTTCCCGCTGTGGAATCCCTAATTTAACCCTAATTCAACTTAACATTTCAACGTAGAAATTTGGAGTTCCTACACTCCGCGTAAGCGTGTCCTTAAGACATGTTTATTCCCCGTGAGACCTTGACCACGGTCAAGAAGTCTCTAACCTCCCTTTTGAGGGGAACTACGATTACTCTGATTCCACTCCCGTAAGGATACGTAGGCACAAGATGTGATGTCTTGCCGAGTAAACTTAGAATTAACCCCTTAGGTCTCTTTTCTCACTTGTAATCCCTTTGTACATATACCTTAAGCAAGAATAATAAAGCAAAGTAGTAAACATCTGAACAAAAGGTTCCTGTAGAGTACTACAGAAGTTTAGGGTGCTAATACCTTCCCTAAATTTAACCAACCCCCGAACCCTAGATCTTTCCCCGCATTGTGTTTACGATGCAAAAATAAGTTTTCCCTCTTTTGACCTTTTCCTTCGGATAAATCAAAGAGCGGTTGTGAATTGAATTGCGATTCAAACTCATTAATAGTTTGTGATCCTATTTCCACCGCAACAGAAAATGGCGACTTCACTGGGGACTTTCTAAACTTTTGAGGGTTATCCCTAATTTGTTCCTATTTATTATGTTCGCTTTACTATCCATTTGCATGTATATATTGTACTTTGATTTTGGGAATGTTCCTTGTGTTGTGAGATAAGTCCTACGCCCGGACTAGTGACATTATTATAGGATGGGGATATATTCGATGAGGCTTATAGGGAGTTGAATCCCGACCAAGTTGATTCGAGAATCACCGCTCAGTTGAGACCTTTTCGAAAATGGTTCGGTTGAACGAGTAATCGTGAAAAACTTTTTCCATGGTCGATTGGAGTCTGTGATATTGGGAACCGTAATACCTTAACACCACCTCGGCCTTATTTAGGACGTAGTGCGGGAACTATGTGGGAGTAGTCCTACAATAGTTGCTACGCGATACTACACTCAAAAGAGGTTCTCTTGAGAATATTATTAACCCCCGAGTCAGTCGGAAGGTTGATAATATCCGAAAGATGGGCTGATGACTCTGGGCACTTTTTAGAACCTTGTTCTGCAGGTACGACTAACCTATAGTACACTCCTTTTTGGGATGGGTAGACCTTAACTCCGCTCACATACCTTTAACCTAGGACATTGTGTGTTTTCATGCATTGCATCCATAAAACATCATATTACATTAAGATTTCATAGAATTCAAACTCTATTTATGAACATTGCAGGATACCATGGATCACCATAGAAGGCATGCTTTGAAATTTACTTTTAAGGGTTTTAATTTGGAAGTCCTGGAGAAGCTAAGGGATTTGGTTCAAGATCAAGAAAAGTTCCAAAACAGATATGGAAGGCTATTGTCTTTGTTGAAGGTTCAAGTAAACGAAGGACTTCTTGCGACTTTGCTACAGTTTTATGATCCAGATTATCACTGCTTCACCTTTCCAGATTATCAGCTTTTACCTACCTTAGAAGAGTACTCTCAGTTGGTGGGATTACCTATCTTGGATAAGTCTCCATTCCCTTTCTTGGAGGAAGACCCTAAAGAACGAGATATTGCTAAAGCCATTTGTCTAAGGATATCCGATGTCAAAAACAATATGATCACCAAAGGGGGGACCTCCGGTTTTCCCAGGGACTTCCTAATTAAGAAAGCCTAATTTTATGCCGATCATAAAGACATGTTTTCCTTTGAGACAATATTTGCTCTGCTTATTTATGGGTTGCTGCTTTTTCCTAGTTTTGAGGGGTTTGTGGACCTTAATGCAATCAATACCTTCATGAGAAGAAATCCAGTTCCAACGCTATTGGGTAATACTTATCATTCAGTACATCTCCGAAACTTTCATGGTGGAGGAATGATTACATGTTGTGTGCCATTACTATAAAAGTGGTTTATTTCTCACTTACCTAAGTCCGGTCCGTTCTGGAGACCTAATCAAGAACGTTGGTCGCAAAAAGTTATGGCTTTAACTCACTCTGATATTGATTGGTATAATCGCATGTACGATGGGATATCGATCATTGATAGTTGTGGAAACTTCAACAATGTGCCTTTGCTCAGTTTCAATGGAGGAATTAGCTACAATCCAGTCTTAGCTCGCCGACAGTTGGGATACCCCTTGAAGGAACCACCTAAAGGTATTCATGTGGAGAAAATCTTTTTCAAAGACGACAAAAAGCTTCAAGATCAGATTCTATCTTCTTGGAATCATCGGCATAGGGAAGGCAAAGAAAGTTTGGGAAGGCCTAATTGTGTATCCATGGAACCATACCTTCAATGGGTCCGAGGAAGAGCTATTGAGTTGAAGATGCCCTACTCTCGCCAAGATCCTTTACCTCAAAGAGAAGAACCCGTCCAGTATTTCATGACTGAAGCTGAGACCTTGAAGATCGCTTTGAAGAGATCACAACACGAAACAGAAGCATGGAAGAACAAATACCATGTGATGGTCAGCAAGTACGAAGAACTTCAAAAGCAGATTCAGTCGAAGAATGATGAGATACAATCCTACAAGAAGAGAAGGCTCTACGAATATTTATTTTCCTCCGGATCTCCGTCTGCTCACTGAAGTTGTGGAAGATGCTTCTCTAGGATTTTCTAGGCTTTTATTTAGCTATTTTGGTTGCAAGGATATTATTTGTAATTTGTCCTTGGTATTCCGCAATATTCGTAAATATTTGAATTCCATGAAATCTTCATTTGCATTCACATTTTAGCATCTTACTTTTGCATTGCATGTGTCTCCCGATTTCTCATACGCGGTTCTCTCACCTTCCAGTTTTGTCACCCTGAGTTCTCTGCATCAATACGACCCTTCATAAGGATGGAAGATCAAAACCAAGAGATCAACCGTGTCAGCCATGAACTCGAAGATCTTCGAGGAAGTGTAGGGCAGATTTTGGAGATGCTACGAGCTCTTAGTGTGAAGGTGGATGCTCAGTCTACTATTGTTTCTGAGACTACTAATACCGTTATGGAATCTCTACCACCTGTTACTGTCGAGAATGTACCTCCTCACGGTCTTCAATCCATTTTGGTGCCTCCTAGTGCTCAACCAGTTCGACGAGCCACCCCTCCAAAGTGCAAAACTCCTAACTCCGACCATGGTAAAGGACCTGCACGTTCGAGGAACCGCAAAATGCTACTCCTCAACTTTGGCAACATTAGCAGAGTTATGTTCAAGGTTATCCGTTTCCATATGTAGCTACTGTTGCACCTCCTTTCAATCAGCAGTTTCCTACATACCAGCCTGTGCAGCCGACTCCGGTATATCAAGCACCGTCTTATCAACAGCCTTCCGGTTATCCGCCCATGCAAGTTCCTGTCAACAGTCAACGAGTGCCCAACGCTCCTGTTCACCAACAATCACAGAATCAAGTTCCTTATCCCCGTAAGAGGCAGTATAAGCCTTGTCCTCCAATTCCGATAACTTTCACTGAGTTATACACCCATTTGGTACAACAAGGTCTGATTACCACCCGTGCTTTGGGTCCTCCTCCTAATCCGTTACCTGCAGGTTACAACGCGGCCGCTCATTGTTTATTTCATGAGGGTGCGCCCGGCCATGATCTAGAGAATTGCTACGCTCTTAAGAACTTTGTCAGAAATTTGCTAGAAACGAAGAAGTTGTCTTTTAGCGATGCTCAGCCGAAGATCGATACTCCTCTCGGGGTTCCCCGCTTGGCAAGCTTAAATTCTGCAAAGTATGTTGTCCCCTCAACAAATCAGTCGAATCCAGTAATTATTCAAAGGCCTAGCTCGCTTCATTTCAGTAACCCTCAAGATGATATGACCGGGATCAACAAAGAATCTGGGAAAGTTATTTTGAAGCAACGACTGAAAACTGTTGAAAATGTGACCAGCATAACTGGGGCAAGCCATGACGACTCACAGTGATTGTAAACCAGACGTCCCTTCCATTGAGGCTCCGCCAAAGAAAACTGTTACTCTTGAATGCAAGATTTCATAAACATTTAGAAGGATTTTTCCGACAGTTCATTTGTTTATTTATATGTATTTCTCTTTGATTAAGCATATTTAGCATGTACGAACTTGTTTATCTTTGATTAATTAATGCAACGCATATGTTTGTCTTGAATAAATCCATTCGTTTCACTCATTCAAAAAAAAAACGTTTTCATAAATCATAATGCCAACTTTACCCGATCTCTTGTTCTCTTGGAGAATTGGGGGGAGGATGACGAACCCAAAACGTCCGATTTCTTGTCGTATGCTTTCAATTAAAACCTGCTGATGATGTAAGGCATTGTTTCAAATCCCAAACACTTGAGATATAAGGATGTTAATCCCTCGTTAACCTCTTTGAGCCTTGAAGTAGGAGTTTTTCTTTCTTTTAAGAACCTTCATCCTAACCTGGGGCAGGGTAGGTTTCAGTTAAACCGATCGAGCACTTAGACTCTAAAAAAGGGAAGAGCAAACCTTCGAGAATTTATCCTTAGCATCTTAAGAAGTCCAATACAATGACTATCCCTCGGTTACCTAAGGAGTGGGGCAGTCACGAGCCTTTCAAAAGATTTACACGACTTGTGCATAAAAGAATATTCAAAAAAATAAGAGCCCGCTAAGTCAAAACCTATGAAGGAGACTTAGGCAAAACTGGGGCATCCCGCTGGACTCCAAAGTCAGATCAAAAGATGTTGTCCAGGCAAAAGTTAGGGAATAAGAACAACAAACCAGTAGTTTTTTAGGATCCCTATAAAGAACAAAGTTGTGTGATCGAAACGCCAAAAGAAATAGGCGAGTGATTGCCATGTCCAAAGCCTTAAATTCTCGACCATAGCAAATCCGTTTAAGACAAGAGTGCTCGTATCCAGTTAACTGAATTAGGATTGGAGAACATCATGAAGAAGGGATGGGTACAAATATAACTTTGAGCCTTTATCCTTTGTTTCTTAAAACCATGAACCAAGCCACGATACAACCTTTAAAAGACCTAATTGAAGTAGGACTTCGGTTGAAAGCATACTCGACAAGATCACGTTTCCTGACTCCTACGAGCTATGCTCAGAAAAATTCATGTTGGCATTATAATTAAAACTTATATCCTGACTAGTGATTTCGGTCACAAGTTATTGCGATATCTTTTTCAAAACAAAAATTCAAGAAAAATATATGTGTACATTGACAAGCTCAGGATAGGCATTTCAGGCATGACGACTTTGCTTGATATCTTAGAGATTTACATATGGACATAACCCGTGGAACTTGAAGATCCTGCAAAACAGGGGCAGGCGGTTTCCCAGTTCGCTTACCAACGCGAGTTTGATGTTCTTAAGAGCTATTTCTCAAAAATTTCGTCGTAACACGATTAATTTGTGCCAGTTACGTCGAGACCTGACAAACCTCTCAAAGAGTTTGAAAACATTGGGGCAACCAGACTCCGTGTTCTCTATAAAATCCTCTTGAGATGACCATACCTCACAACGCAAGTATCCTGGGGCACCGTGTTTTCTAAAAAAAGGGAACCAAATGGCGACTACTATAAGGTCCTTCAAGATCAAAACTATGTGGTTTCACAATTTTTTTTTCTTCATGCACCCGATGGATTTTACTCACGGCGGCCGTCATTCCCCAGTAAATCTCAGTGTTGCAACAGGCTCCTAAACTAGTGCCTCATCATAGTCCCCAGAGAGACTATAAGCTAACAACTCTTTTTCTTATAAGCTGACAACTCTTTTTCTTGGGTAACTCGAAAGTATCCCTCAGGTTTTCTTCTCCCCATGTGAAGACATGATACTGTGCACCCAAGCAGATTACCTTCTCCCTAGAGAAGTTAGAATTCTGAAACCAGATTTGGTTCTACCATTGATATTTCTTACCCATGATTGACCTATTGGTTGCAAAGAACGCAGGGTATCTCCGTCGAGATGTTTATTTCATCTCTCGTCCTGTCTCTAGTCTGTTTCGTCAGCATACGCAGGGGCATAAGCATCACATGCCTATTTCATATACTTATTTCACATACTCATTACATATTCATTCCACTACATCCTGCATATTTAACTACATATACATTAACATACATTCATATTAACATACGCAGTAACATATGCGTTAGCATTCACGGGTTCATGGTGTCTCTCCATCATTGGTTGTTACCGCCGAGTAACTGGGTTTGTCCATTCTCTCCAAATAGATTGTCAGCCCTAAGCATAAAATACATATGTGTTCCCAGTTTCCCCACAGAGCTCGATCCTCGTGGATGACGGTTACTTCAGCTATCTTTCCTCACCAGGATGAGATATTTACCCTTCGAGTTCATTCCCTCGATGGAGTCTTGATTGCCAGTTTTTCTTTCTAGCTCGATCTTAGATTGAATCTCGGTCTTGTCGGTCGCTGAGCCCAACCGGACGTGCATTTATTTTGCACCGTCTAAAATTTTCACCATGCCTTGGCAGATATGCGACTGTTCTCGCCCGAGAAGCTTATCACTGTACCCAGATGTGCATTTATTTTGCACTATCTCTCAAGAAGATTAATCACAATCCTTTACAGGTACACACCGGTTCACGCCTGGAAAATCTATTAGTACATCTTACAACATCAGTATGCAACTGTTCTCGCCTGAGAAGCCTATCGATATAACAATCTTACATCCTACAGCATCGGTATGCAACTGTTCTCACCTGAGAAGCCTATCGATATAACAATCCTACATGCTACAGCATCGGTATGCGACTGTTCTCACCTAAGAAGCCTATTGATATAACAATCCTACATGTTACAGCATCGGTATGCGACTGTTCTCGCCAAGAGAAGCCTATCGGTACAACGTTTTACAATCGATCAGCAACAGTTCTCACCAGAGAAGCTTATCACAGCCTTACACAATCGATCAACAACAGTTCTCACTAGAGAAGCTTATCAAAACATTTTACAATCGATCAGCAACAGTTCTCGGTTAAGAAGCTTATCGTAACATTCTTCAGCAACGGTATGCAACAGTTCTCCGCCGAGAAGCTTATCATCATTATCTGTATCACCTCTACAAGCAGTTCTTACAAGAGAAGCTTATTTTTGCCACTCTTGCAAATAAGCGACATTTCTCGCAGAGAAGCTGATCCTATCTTCGTTATGACTCGCAGCAAATGGCCATCTCCATCGAGCAGGTGGGCTTCCATTTTCCTTGTCGTCTTGAAGTATGGGGAGGTTTGAACCGAATCATATTCAGGAGAGCATGAATCTTGAAGTATGAGGAAGTTCAGTTTACCCTTTAGTAAAAGAAGGAGCAGAATCATATTCAGGAGAGCATGAATCTTGAAGTATGAGAAAGTTCAGTTTACCCTTTAGCAAAAGAAGAAGCGGAATCATACCCGACGCGCTATCCTCGGAAGTATGAAGAAGTTTATTTTATCCTTTAGTAAAAGAAGAATTTGAAACGTATTCCAGGCACCGACCTTAAATATGAGAAGATTTATATATCAGATAAGCGGCAGCCTCTTTATTTGAGTGCTTATCCGTTTTGGCATGTAAGTCCCTTCCAACGATAAGTGACAGTTCTCCCTCGAGAAGCTTATCAGGGCATTTCCCATCAAAGCCCATTTATTTTTGGCATACAGCCGGTTTTTACCCTGTATATCTGATATGGATTTCTGAAAAGTCCATTCGATCCCATCACGAAGGATAGTTTATAGAAGCTTGGATGTTATTCTTTGCTCAATGCTCCAGCATTCTGTAATCGATCTTGCAATCGTGTAGATCCAGTTTTATCGTTAGATATTCCCAAGTGGAGGCCATCTCATAGGCGCCATCTCCATTTAGGATCTTGTTCTAACCACTCAAAGTCCATTTATTTTGGCATACAGCCGGTTCTTTTCACCCTGTATATTTGCTACGGATTCCCGAAAAGTCCGTTTGATCCTGTCACGAGAGATAGTTTACAGAAGCTTGGATGTTATTCTTTGCTCAATGCTCCAGCATTCTGTGATCGATCTTGCAGTCGTACATGATCCAGTTTTACTTTTAGATTCCCCAGTGGAGGCCGTCTCATAGGTACCATCTCCATTTGAGAATCTCGTTCCTTTTCTAAAAATGACAATTGGACGTATCCATACCAGTTGACCATCATTTTAGGATTCCCCAGTGTTTGTGCTGTGTCCCAGCGCGTCGTTTTCCCCAGTGTTTTTTTCATAGCATCTGTCCTTTGTGTCGTTCATTTGCATCGTCGCATTCATCATTCCAGCATACGCATCATATCATGTTCATGGCGCTGCCTGCATTAGTCGTGTTGTCCATAGCATTTGCATATCACCACATATAAGGGCAAAATTTTCGGTTATCTATATTTAAATCCCTCCACCATGATTCCTCGAGTCTCCGCCACTCAAATCATCCGGTGTAGTTATTTAAATAGGGGCAACTGTAATACCCCAAATTTTACCCTTTCTTTTTTATTTTTATTTTAAATTCTGATTAACTTAATAAATTAACCTTTTTTTTTTAATCTTGTTTTTTAACTAATAATAATTTAATTAAATTTTTTTTTATAACTTTACTAATGTTTTTTATTAACTTTTTTTTTCTATTTAGTTTATTTATTTAAATCATTTTAAGCTCTTCTTACTAACTTTTAGGATTTAGATTAAAATTTAACTTTTTTTTTCTTTTCTTTAAGAGTAAATTTTTTTATAACTTTTTTTAAATTAATTTCTAACACATTTTTTAATCAAATTCTAATACCTTTTTTAAAATAAAAATCTAACTTCTTTTTAAAGCTAAATCTTTTTTTCTAACTTTTTTAAAGCTAAATCTTTTTTTCTAACTTTTTTAAAGTTAAATATTTTTTTTCTAACTTCTTTTTAAAATTAAATCTTTTTTCTAACTCCTTTTTAAAGTTAAATCTTTTTTCTAACTTTTATAAAGTTAAATCTTTTTTTCTAACTTTTTTAAAAAAATTAAATCTTTTTTTTTCTCTAACTTCTTTTTAAAATTAAATCTTTTTTTTCTCTAACTTCTTTTTAAAATAAAATCTTTTTTTTCTAACTATTTTATAAATTAAATCTATCCTTTTTTTTTAAAATTAAATCTAAATCTTTTTTGACACCATCCTTTTTCAAATTAAAATTCTAAATTCATTTTAAAATTAAATTCTAACAGTTTTTAAAATAATTCTAACATTTTTTAAAATCAACATTCAAATATATTTTTTTATTTTAAAATTCTAACTCATTTTTTTAAACTTAAAACTCTAATTTTTATTTAACTTGAAACTCTAACTTTCTTTGCTAACATTTTTAAATTTAAATCCCAACACTTTTTTTTATCAAATCCAATCACAATAAATCACAGATGGAGCAAAATCAAATCAATCAGATCATATCATCATCATAAGAAAATCAGATCTAAATATCAACATCACCACCATTGAATCAAATCTGAAATCATCATAAAAATTTATTCAAATCAAATCAGAGATTGAAAAAGATTGAGATATTCAAATCAAATCTGAGATTGAAAAATATTTAAAAAAATCAAGTATAAAAGGACCCTCAGGAGCAACAAAACGGGAGATCGGCAAGCATCAAAGACTCTTGCAGTCTTCATCAAAAGTAACTAATTCTTCTTTTCTTAAAAAATTTCTAATCTTATTTTTGTTTTTTTTTCAAGAGTATTAACTTTTTTTTGAATTAAAATCTAACCTTTTCTTTTTTATTTTCAAAACTTTTTTTAAAAAAGCAAATTTCGAAGTTATAATTTTTTGCTAACTTTTAACTCTAACTTTTTAATCTAACTTTTTAATCACATTAAAGTTCTAACTTTTCCAAATCTCACAAAAAAAAACCTAATTCCATTCTAACTCTTTTCTTATTACCTAAATTCTCATCGTCTCAAAACATTCATCACTTAACTTCTAATTATCGTCAACTCCAATTTTCATCCTTCATTCCTAACAGTATTCTTGATTATCCATGAACCTGTTCACTAATATTTATTTATTTATTTTTGTATTTATTTTTATATTTGTACATAATCTGACATCATCGTTGCTATTTCATATTCCATTATCACTTGTATATTATCATCATCTTCATTGCGTATCAATTTTTATTGTTTATTAATTTTTCGCTAACATCCTCATTTTTAAGATTCAAATTTCTAATTTTCTTCTTGTTTCGTTAAAATTATAATTTTCTACTTAAATTCCTAACATTCCTGTCTAATTTTTCGTCTAACCCCGTATAATAACAGTCTCTGTTTGTTTTGGTTTTTTGCAGCTGACTAAGTTCAATTGATTTTATTTTCAGTTTAAATATTCAATTATCATATTTGTAACTGCTTATGGGATGTAATTTTGCGAGACAATTGTCGCATTTATCTTTCCGCACTTTATGTTCTGCCATTGTATGTTTATCGCGTCTTTACCAATAATTTCACTCCTCCGAAGGAATTAGGTCTAGCCGTTTGACCGCCGTGTCAATAGTCCTCACCTTCAACCCTTACACCTTTTCAACCCTAAATTTTCATACATGTCTCGCCGTGGACAAAATTACCCCTTTACTCTAGTTTTAGGTCAAAGAGTCGCCGTACTCTGTTTTAGGGTTTCCCGCTGTGGAATCCCTAATTTAACCCTAATTCAACTTAACATTTCAACGTAGAAATTTGGAGTTCCTACACTCCGCGTAAGCGTGTCCTTAAGACATGTTTATTCCCCGTGAGACCTTGACCACAGTCAAGAAGTCTCTAACCTCCCTTTTGAGGGGAACTACGATTACTCTGATTCCACTCCCGTAAGGATACGTAGGCACAAGATGCGATGTCTTGCCGAGTAAACTTAGAATTAACCCCTTAGGTCTCTTTTCTCACTTGTAATCCCTTTGTACATATACCTTAAGCAAGAATAATAAAGCAAAGTAGTAAACATCTGAACAAAAGGTTCCTGTAGAGTACTACAGAAGTTTAGGGTGCTAATACCTTCCCTAAATTTAACCAACCCCCGAACCCTAGATCTTTCCCCGCATTGTGTTTACGATGCAAAAATAGGTTTTCCCTCTTTTGACCTTTTCCTTCGGATAAATCAAAGAGCAGTTGTGAATTGAATTGCGATTCAAACTCATTAATAGTTTGTGATCCTATTTCCACCGCAACAATGACATAGCAAACTCACGCCGCCCGCTACCACCAAAAGGATGGTAGAGCAAAACACTCGCAAAATTTGACATTCATGAGTTGACAGACCCACAACCTAAAGGATGACCAAGCAAACTCACACCGGCTACTACCACCAAAAGGATAGTAGAATAAAACCCTCGCACAATCTGGAACCAACGAGATGACAGACACACTACCAAAAGGATGACTGAGCAAACTCACACCGGCTACTACCACCAAAAGGAAAATAGAATAAAAAACTCGCACAATCTGGCACCAACGAGATGACAGACACACCACCAAAAGGATGACGGAGCAAACTCACACCGGCTACTACCACCAAAAGTGAGATTGAGAAAAACACTCGCACAATCTGACACCGACGAGATGACAGAACCCCCACCAAAAGGATGACGGAGCAAACCCATATCTGCTACTACCACTAAAAGGATGATAGAGCAAAACACACGCACAATCTGGCATCTACGAGATGACACACCCACCACCAAAAGGATGATGGAGTGAACCCACACCGGATACTGACACAAAAAGGATAATAAATAAAAACACTCACACAATTTGGCTTCAACGAGATGACAGAATCACCACCAAAAGGATGATAGAGCAAAATACTTACATAGTCTGACATCACCGAGATGACAGACCTACCACCAAAAGAATGACAAAGCAAACTTACGCTGCCTACTACCACCAAAAGGATGGTAGAGCAAAACACTAGCACAATTTGACATTCACGAGTTGACAGACCCACCACCAAAAGGATGACGAAGCAAACTCACACCGGCTACTACCACCAAAAGGATAATAGAATAAAACGCTCGCACAATTTGGCACCAACGAGATGACAGGCACACAACCAAAAGGATGACAGAGCAAACTCACACCGGCTACTACCACCAAAAGGAAAGTCGAATAAAACACTCGCACAATCTGGCACCAAAGAGATGACAGACACACCACCAATAGGATGACGGAGCAAACTCACACCGGCTACTACCAACAAAAGGGAGATTGAGAAAAACACTCGCACAATCTCAGAGCGACGAGATGACAGAACCCCCACTAAAGTGATGAGAGAGCAAACTCACATCGGCTACTACCACTAAAAGGATGATAGATTAAAACACACTCGCACAATGTGGCATCAACGAGATGACACACCCACCACCAAAAGGATGATGGAGCAAACCCACACCGGCTACTGCCACGAAGAGGATAATAAAACAAAACACTCGCACAATTTGGCTTCAACTAGATGACAGACTCACCACCAAAAGGATGACGGAGCAAACCTACACCGGCTACTACCACCAAAAGGATGATAGAGCAAAATACTCATTCAATCTGACATCGACAAGATGACAGACATACCACCAAAAGGATGACATAGCAAACTCATGCCGCCCACTACCACCAAAAGGATGGTAGAGCAAAACACTCGCACAATTTGACATTCACGAGTTGACAGACCCACCACCAAAAGGATGACCAAGCAAACTCACACCGGCTACTACCACCAAAAGGATAGTAGAATAAAACCCTCGCACAATATGGAACCAACGAGATGACAGACACACCACCAAAAGGATGACTGAGCAAACTCACACCGGCTACTACCACCAAAAGGAAAATAGAATAAAAAACTCGCACAATCTGGCACTAACGAGATACAAGACACACCACCAAAAGGATGACGGAGCGAACTCACACCGGCTACTACCACCAAAAGTGAGATTGAGAAAATCATTCGCACAATCTGACACCGACGAGATGACAGAACCCCCACCAAAAGGATGACGAAGCAAACCCATATCTGCTACTACCACTAAAAGGATGATAGAGCAAAACACACGCACAATCTGGCATCTACGAGATGACACACCCACCACCAAAAGGATGATGGAGTGAACCCACACCGGATACTGACACAAAAAGGATAATAAATAAAAACACTCACACAATTTGGCTTCAACGAGATGACAGACTCACCACCATAAGGATGATAGAGCAAAATACTTACACAGTCTGAAATCACCGAGATGACCGACCTACCACCAAAAGAATGACAGAGCAAACTTACGCTGCCTACTACCACCAAAAGGATGGTAGAGCAAAACACTAGCAGAATTTGACATTCACGAGTTGACAGACCCACCACCAAAAGGATGACGAAGCAAACTCACACCGGCTACTACCACCAAAAGGATAATAGAATAAAACGCTCGCACAATCTGGCACCAACGAGATGACAGGAACACAACCAAAAGGATGACAGAGCAAACTCACACCGGCTACTACCACCAAAAGGAAAGTCGAATAAAACACTCGCACAATCTGGCACCAAAGAGATGACAGACACACCACCAATAGGATGACGGAGCAAACTCACACCGGCTACTACCACCAAAAGGGAGATTGAGAAAAACACTCGCACAATCTCACACCAACGAGATGACAGAACCCCCACCAAAATGATGAGAGAGCAAACTCACATCGGCTACTACCACTAAAAGGATGATAGATCAAAACACACTCGCACAATGTGGCATCAACGAGATGACACACCCACCACCAAAAGGATGATGGAGCAAACCCACACCGGCTACTGCCACGAAAAGGATAATAAAACAAAACACTCGCACAATTTGGCTTCAACTAGATGACAGACTCACCACCAAAAGGATGACGGAGCAAACCTACACCGGCTACTACCACCAAAAGGATGATAGAGCAAAATACTCACACAATCTGACATCGACGAGATGACAGACCCACCACCAAAAGGATGACATAGCAAACTCACGCCGCCTACTACCACCAAAAGGATGGTAGAGAAAAACACTCGCACAATTTGACATTCACGAGTTGACAGACACGCCACCAAAAGGATGGCGGAGAAAACTCACACCGGAACTACCACCAAAAAGAAAATAGAATAAAACACTCGCACAATCTGGCACCAACGAGATGACGGACACACCACCAAAAGGATGACGGAGCAAAGTCACACCGGCTACAACCACCAAAAGGGAGATTGAGAAAAACACACGCACAATCTCACACCGACGAGATGACAGAACCCCCACCAAAAGGATGACGGAGCAAACTCACATCGGCTACTACCACTAAAAAGATGATAGATCAAAACACACTCGCACAATCTGATATCAACGAGATGACAAACCGACCACCAAAAGGATGATGTAGCAAACCCACACCAACTACTGCCGCCAAAAGGATAATAAAACAAAACACTCGCACAATTTGGCTTCAACTAGATGACAGACTCACCACCAAAAGGATGACGGAGGAAACCTACACCGGCTACTACCACCAAAAGGATGATAGAGCAAAATACTCACACAATCTGACATCGACGAGATGACAGACCTACCACCAAAAGGATGACATAGGAAACTCACGCCGCCCACTACCACCAAAAGGATGGTAGAGCAAAACACTCGCACAATTTTACATTCACGAGTTGACAGACCCAGCACCAAAAGGGTGACCAAGCAAACTCACACCGGCTACTACCACCAAAAGGATAATAGAATAAAACCCTCGCACAATCTGGAACCAACGAGATGACAGACACACCCCCAAAAGGATGACTGAAGAAACTCACACCGGCTACTACCACCAAAAGGAAAATAGAATAAAAAACTCGCACAATCTGGAACCAACGAGATGACAGACACACCACCAAAAGGATGACGGAGCGAACTCACACCGGCTACTACCACCAAAAGTGAGATTGAGAAAAACACTCGCACAATCTGACACCGACGAGATGACAGAACCCCCACCAAAAGGATGACGGAGCAAACCCATATCTGCTACTACCACTAAAAGGATGATAGAGCAAAACACACGCACAATCTGGCATCTACGAGATGACACACCCACCACCAAAAGGATGATAGAGTGAACCCACACCGGATACTGACACAAAAAGGATAATAAATAAAAACACTCACACAATTTGGCTTCAACGAAATGACAGACTCACCACCAAAAGGATGATAGAGCAAACTTACACCGACTACTACCACCAAAAGGATGATAGAGCAAAATACTTACATAGTCTGACATCACTGAGATGACAGACCTACCACCAAAAGAATGACAGAGTAAACTTATGCTGCCAACTACCACCAAAAGGATGGTAGAGCAAAACACTCGCACAATTTGACATTCACGAGTTGACAGACCCACCACCAAAAGGATGACGAAGCAAACTCACACCGGCTACTACCACCAAAAGGATAATAGAATAAAACGCTCGCACAATCTGGCACCAACGAGATGATAGGCACACAACCAAAAGGATGACCGAGCAAACTCACACCGGCTACTACCACCAAAAGGAAAGTCGAATAAAACACTCGCACAATCTGGCACCAAAGAGATGACAGACACAGCACCAAAAGGATGACGGAGCAAACTCACACCGGCTACTACCACCAAAAGGGAGATTGAGAAAAACACTCGCACAATCTCACACCGACGAGATGACATAACCCCCACCAAAATGATGAGAGAGAAAACTCACATCGGCTACTACCACTAAATGGATGATAGATCAAAACACACTCGCACAATGTGGCATCAATGAGATGACACACCCACCACCCAAAGGATAATGGAGCAAACCCACACCGGCTACTGCCACGAAAAGGATAATAAAACAAAACACTCGCACAATTTGGCTTCAACTAGATGACAGACTCACCACCAAAAGGATGACGGAGCAAACCTACACCGGCTACTACCACCAAAAGGTTGATAGAGCAAAATACTCACACAATCTGACATCGACGAGATGACAGACCTACCACCAAAAGGATGACATAGCAAACTCACGCCGCCCACTACCACCAAAAGGATGGTAGAGCAAAACACTCGCACAATTTGACATTCACGAGTTGACAGACCCACCACCAAAAGGATGACGAAGAAAACTCACACCGGCTACTACCACCAAAAGGATAATAGAATAAAACGCTCGCACAATCTGGCACCAACGAGATGACAGGCACACAACGAAAAAGATGACAGAGCAAACTCACACCGGCTACTACCACCAAAAGGAAAGTCGAATAAAACACTCGCACAATCTGGCACCAAAGAGATGACAGACACAACACCAAAAGGATGACGGAGCAAACTCACACCGGCTACTACCACCAAAAGGGAGATTGAGAAAAACACTCGCACAATCTGACACCGACGAGATGACAGAACCCCCACCAAAAGGATGAAAGAGCAAACCCATATCTGCTACTACCACTAAAAGGATGATAGAGCAAAACACACGCACAATCTGGCATCTACGAGATGACACACCCACCACCAAAAGGATGATGGAGTGAACCCACACCGGATACTGACACAAAAAGGATAATAAATAAAAACACTCACACAATTTGGCTTCAACGAGATGACAGACTCACCACCAAAAGGATGATAGAGCAAACCTACACCGGCTACTACCACCAAAAGGATGATAGAGCAAAATACTTACACAGTCTGACATCACCGAGATTACAGACCTACCACCAAAAGAATGACAGAGTAAACTTACGCTGCCTACTACCACCAAAAGGATTGTAGAGCAAAACACTCGCACAATTTGACATTCACGAGTTGACAGACCCACCACCAAAAGGATGACGAAGAAAACTCACACCGGCTACTACCACCAAAAGGATAATAGAATAAAACGCTCGCACAATCTGGCACGAACGAGATGACAGGCACACAACCAAAAGGATGACAGAGCAAACTCACACCGGCTATTACCACCAAAAGGAAAGTCGAATAAAACACTCGCACAATCTGGCACCAAAGAAATGACAGACACAACACCAAAAGGATGACAGAGCAAACTCACACCGGCTACTACCACCAAAAGGGAGATTGAGAAAAACACTCGCACAATCTCACACCGACGAGATGACAGAACCCCCACCAAAATGATGAGAGAGCAAACTCACATCGGCTACTACCACTAAAAGGATGATAGATCAAAACACACTCGCACAATGTGGCATCAACGAGATGACACACCCACCACCAAAAGGATGATGGAGCAAACCCACACCGGCTACTGCCACGAAAAGGATAATAAAACAAAACACTCACACAATTTGGCTTCAACTAGATGACAGACTCACCACCAAAAGGATGACGGAGCAAACCTACATCGGCTACTACCACCAAAAGGTTGATAGAGCAAAATACTCACACAATCTGACATCGACGAGATGACAGACCTACCACCAAAAGGATGACATAGCAAACTCACGCCACCCACTACCACCAAAAGGATGGTAGAGCAAAACACTCGCACAATTTGAAATTCACGAGTTGACAGACACACCACCAAAAGGATGACGGAGCAAACTCACATCGGCTACTACCACCAAAAGGAAAATAGAATAAAACACTCGCACAATCTGGCACCAATGAGATGACGGACACACCACCAAAAGGATGACGGAGTGAACTCACACCGGCTACAACCACCAAAAGGGAGATTGAGAAAAACACTCGCACAATCTCACACCGACGAGATGACAGAACCCCCACCAAAAAGATGATGGAGCAAACTCACATCTGCTACTACCACTAAAAGGATGATAGATCCAAACACACTCGCACAATCTGACATCAACGAGATGACACACCGACCACCAAAAGGATGATGTAGCAAACCCACACCAACTACTGCCACCAAAAGGATAATAAAACCAAATACTCGCACAATTTGGCTTCAACTACATGACAGACTCACCACCAAAAGGATGACGGAGGAAACCTACACCGGCTACTACCACCAAAAGGATAATAGAGCAAAATACTCACACAATCTGACATCGGCGAGATGACAGACCTACCACCAAAAGGATGACATAGCAAACTCACGCCGCCCACTACCACCAAAAGGATGGTAGAGCAAAACACTCGCACAATTTGACATTCACGAGTTGACAGACCCACCACCAAAAGGATGACGAAGAAAAGTCACACCGGCTACTACCACCAAAAGGATAATAGAATAAAACGCTCGCAAAATCTGGCACCAACGAGATGACAGGCACACAACTAAAAGGATGACAGAGCAAACACACACCGGCTACTACCACCAAAAGGAAAGTCGAATAAAACACTCGCACAATCTGGCACCAAAGAGATGACAAACACAACACCAAAAGGATGACAGAGCAAACTCACACTGGCTACTACCACCAAAAGGGAGATTGAGAAAAACACTCGCACAATCTGACACCGACGAGATGACAGAACCCCCACCAAAAGGATGACATAGCAAACCCATATCTGCTACTACCACTAAAAGGATGATAGAGCAAAACACACGCACAATCTGGCATCTGCGAGATGACACACCCACCACCAAAAGGATGATGGAGTGAACCCACACCGGATACTGACACAAAAAGGATAATAAATAAAAACACTCACATAATTTGGCTTCAACGAGATGACAGACTCACCACCAAAAGGATGATAGAGCAAACCTACACCGGCTACTACCACCAAAAGGATGATAGAGCAAAATACTTACACAGTCTGACATCACCGAGATGACAGACCTACCACCAAAAGAATGACAGAGTAAACTTACGCTGCCTACTACCACCAAAAGGATGGTAGAGCAAAACACTCGCACAATTTGACATTCACGAGTTGACAGACCCACCACCAAAAGGATGACGAAGCAAACTCACACCGGCTACTACCACCAAAAGGATAATAGAATAAAACGCTCGCACAATCTAGCACCAACGTGATGACAGACACACCACCAAAAGGATGACAGAGCAAACTCACACCGGCTACTACCACCAAAAGGAAAGTCGAATAAAACACTCGCACAATCTGGCACCAAAGAGATGACAGACACAACACCAAAAGGATGACAGAGCAAACTCACACCGGCTACTACCATCAAAAGGGAGATTGAGAAAAACACTCGCACAATCTCACACCGACGAGATGACAGAACCCCCACAAAAATGATGAGAGAGCAAACTCACATCGGCTACTACCACTAAAAGGATGATAGATCAAAACACACTCGCACAATGTGGCATCAACGAGATGACACACCCACCACCAAAAGGATGATGTAGCAAACCCACACCAACTACTGCCATCAAAAGGATAATAAAACAAAACACTCGCACAATTTGGCTTCAACTAGATGACAGACTCACCACCAAAAGGATGACGGAGGAAACCTACACCGGCTAGTACCACCAAAAGGATGATAGAGCAAAATACTCACACAATCTGACATCGACGAGATGACAGACCCACCACCAAAAGGATGACATAGCAAACTCACGCCGCCCACTACCACCAAAAGGATGGTAGTGCAAAACACTCGCACAATTTGACATTCACGAGTTGACAGACACACCACCAAAAGGATGACGGAGTAAACTCACACCTGCTACTACCACCAAAAGGAAGATAGAATAAAACACTCGCACAATCTGGCACCAACGAGATGACGGACACACCACCAAAAGGATGACGGAGCAAAGTCACACCGACTACAACCACCAAAAGGGAGATTGAGAAAAACACTCGCACAATCTCACACCGACGAGATGAGAGAACCCCCACCAAAAGGATGACGGAGCAAACTCACATCGGCTACCACCACTAAAAGGATGATAGATCAAAACACACTCGCACAATCTGACATAAACGAGATGACACACCGACCACCAAAAGGATGATGTAGCAAACCCACACCAACTACTGCCACCAAAAGGATAATAAAACAAAACACTCGCACAATTTGGCTTCAACTAGATGACAGACTCACCACCAAAAGGATGACGGAGGAAACCTACACCGGCTACTACCACCAAAAGGATGATAGAGCAAAATAATCACACAATCTGACATCGACGAGATGACAGACCTACAACCAAAAGGATGACATAGCAAACTCACGCCGCCCACTACCACCAAAAGGATGGTAGTGCAAAACACTCGCACAATTTGACATTCACGAGTTGACAGACCCACTACCAAATGGATGACCAAGCAAACTCACACCGGCTACTACCACCCAAAGGATAATAGAATAAAACCCTCGCACAATCTAGAACCAACGAGATGACAGACACACCACCAAAAGGATGACTGAGCCAACTCACACCGGCTACTACCACCAAAAGGAAAATAGAATAAAAAACTCGCACAATCTGGCACCAACGAGATGACAGACACACCACCAAAAGGATGACGGAGTGAACTCACACCGGCTACTACCACCAAAAAGGAGATTTAGAAAAACACTCGCACAATCTGACACCGACGAGATGATAGAACCCCCACCAAAAGGATGACGGAGCAAACCCACATCTGCTACTACCATTAAAAGGATGATAGAGCAAAACACACGCACAATCTGGCATCAACGAGATGACACACGCACCACCAAAAAGATGATGGAGTGAACCCACACCGGATACTAACAATAAAAGGATAATAAATAAAAACACTCACACAATTTGGCTTCAACGAGATGAGAGACTCACCACCAAAAGGATGATAGAGCAAACCTACACCGGCTACTACCACCAAAAGGATGATAGAGCAAAATACTTACACAGTCTGACATTGACGAGATCACAGACCTACCAACAAACAGATGACGGAGCAAACTCATGCCGCCTACTACCACCAAAAGGATGGTAGAGCAAAACACTCGCACAATTTGACATTCACGAGTTGACAGACCCACCACCAAAAGGATGACGAAGCAAACTCACACCGGCTACTACCACCAAAAGGATAATAGAATAAAACGCTCGCACAATCTAGCACCAACGTGATGACAGACACACCACCAAAAGGATGACAGAGCAAACTCACACCGGCTACTACCACTAAAAGGAAAGTCGAATAAAACACTCGCACAATCTGGCACCAAACAGATGACAAACACACCACCAAAAGGATGACAGAGCAAACTCACACCGGCTACTACCACCAAAAGGGAGATTGAGAAAAACAGTCGCACAATCTCACACCGACGAGATGACAGAACCCCCCAACAAAAGGATGACGGAGCAAACTCACATCGGCTACTACCACTAAAAGGATGATAGATCAAAACACACTCGCACAATCTGACATAAACGAGATGACACACCGACCACCAAAAGGATGATGTAGCAAACCCACACCAACTACTGCCATCAAAAGGATAATAAAACAAAACACTCGCACAATTTGGCTTCAACTAGATGACAGACTCACCACCAAAAGGATGACGGAGGAAACCTACACCGGCTACTACCACCAAAAGGATGATAGAGCAAAATACTCACACAATCTGACATCGACGAGATGACAGACCTTCCACCAAAAGGATGACATAGCAAACTCACGCCGCCCACTACCACCAAAAGGATGGTAGTGCAAAACACTTGCACAATTTGACATTCACGAGTTGACAGACCCACTACCAAAAGGATGACCAAGCAAACTCACACCGGCTACTACCACCAAAAGGATAATATAATAAAATCCTCGCACAATCTAGAACCAACGAGATGACAGACACACCACCAAAAGGGTGACTGAGCCAACTCACACCGGCTACTACCACCAAAAGGAAAATAGAATAAAAAACTCGCACAATCTGGCACCAACGAGATGACAGACACCCCACCAAAAGGATGACGGAGTGAACTCACACCGGCTACTACCACCAAAAAGGAGATTTAGAAAAACACTCGCACAATCTGACACCAACGAGATGATAGAACCCCCACCAAAAGGATGACGGAGCAAACCCACATCTGCTACTACCACTAAAAGGATGATAGAGCAAAACACACGCACAATCTGGCATCAACGAGATGACACACGCACCACCAAAAAGATGATGGAGTGAACCCACACCGGATACTAACACAAAAAGGATAATAAATAAAAACACTCACACAATTTGGCTTCAACGAGATGACAGACTCACCACCAAAAGGATGATAGAGCAAACCTACACCGGCTACTACCACCAAAAGGATGATAGAGCAAAATACTTACACAGTCTGACATCGACGAGATCACAGACCTACCAACAAACAGATGACAGAGCAAACTCATGCCGCCTACTACCACCAAAAGGATGGTAGAGCAAAACACTCGCACAATTTGACATTCACGAGTTGACAGAACCACCACCAAAAGGATGACGAAGCAAACTCACACCGGCTACTACCACCAAAAGGATAATAGAATAAAACGCTCGCACAATCTAGTACCAACGTGATGACAGACACACCACCAAAAGGATGACAGAGCAAACTCACACCGGCTACTACCACCAAAAGGAAAGTCGAATAAAACACTCGCACAATCTGGCACCAAAGAGATGACAGACACACCACCAAAAGGATGACGGAGCAAACTCACACCGGCTACTACCACCAAAAGGGAGATTGAGAAAAACAGTCGCACAATCTCACACCGACGAGATGACAGAACCCCAAACAAAAGGATGACGGAGCAAACTCACATCGGCTACTACCACTAAAAGGATGATAGATCAAAACACACTCGCACAATCTGACATAAACGAGATGACACACCGACCACCAAAAGGATGATGTAGCAAACCCACACCAACTACTGCCATCAAAAGGATAATAAAACAAAACACTCGCACAATTTGGCTTCAACTAGATGACAGACCCACCACCAAAAGGATGACGGAGCAAACCTACACCGGCTACTACCACCAAAAGGATGATAGAGCAAAATACTCACACAATCTGACATCGACGAGATGACAGACCTACCACCAAAAGGATGACATAGCAAACTCACGCCGCCCACTACCACCAAAAGGATGGTATTGCAAAACACTCGCACAATTTGACATTCACGAGTTGACAGACCCACTACCAAAAGGATGACCAAGCAAACTCACACCGGCTACTACCACCAAAAGGATAATATAATAAAATCCTCGCACAATCTAGAACCAACGAGATGACAGACACACCCACAAAAGGATGACTGAGCCAACTCACACCGGCTACTACCACCAAAAGGAAAATAGAATAAAAAAACTCGTACAATCTGGCACCAACGAGATGACAGGCACCCCACCAAAAGGATGACGGAGTGAACTCACACCGGCTACTACCACGAAAAAGGAGATTTAGAAAAACACTCGCACAATCTGACACCAACGAGATGATAGAACCCCCACCAAAAGGATGACGGAGCAAACCCACATCTGCTACTACCACTAAAAGGATGATAGAGAAAAACACACGCACAATCTGGCATCAACGAGATGACACACGCACCACCAAAAAGATGATGGAGTGAACCCACACCGGATACTAACACAAAAAGGATAATAAATAAAAACACTCACACAATTTGGCTTCAACGAGATGACAGACTGACCACCAAAAGGATGATAGAGCAAACCTACACCGACTAATACCACCAAAAGGATGATAGAGCAAAATACTTACACAGTCTGACATCGACGAGATCACAGACCTACCAACAAACAGATGACAGAGCAAACTCATGCCGCCTACTACCACCAAAAGGATGGTAGAGCAAAACACTCGCACAATTTGACATTCACGAGTTGACAGAACCACCACCAAAAGGATGACGAAGCAAACTCACACCGGCTACTACCACCAAAAGGATAATAGAATAAAACACTCGCACAATCTAGTACCAACGTGATGACAGACACACCACCAAAAGGATGACAGAGCAAACTCACACCGGCTACTACCACCAAAAGGAAAGTCGAATAAAACACTCGCACAATCTGGCACCAAAGAGATGACAGACACACCACCAAAAGGATGACGGAGCAAACTCACACCGGCTACTACCACCAAAAGGGAGATTGAGAAAAACAGTCGCACAATCTCACACCGACGAGATGACAGAACCCCCAACAAAAGGATGACGGAGCAAACTCACATCGGCTACTACCACTAAAAGGATGATAGATCAAAACACACTCGCACAATCTGACATAAACGAGATGACACACCGACCACCAAAAGGATGATGTAGCAAACCCACACCAACTACTGCCATCAAAAGGATAATAAAACAAAACACTCGCACAATTTGGCTTCAACTAGATGACAGACCCACCACCAAAAGGATGACGGAGCAAACCTACACCGGCTACTACCACCAAAAGGATGATAGAGCAAAATACTCACACAATCTGACATCGACGAGATGACAGACCTACCACCAAAAGGATGACATAGCAAACTCACGCCGCCCACTACCACCAAAAGGATGGTATTGCAAAACACTCGCACAATTTGACATTCACGAGTTGACAGACCCACTACCAAAAGGATGACCAAGCAAACTCACACCGGCTACTACCACCAAAAGGATAATATAATAAAATCCTCGCACAATCTAGAACCAACGAGATGACAGACACACCCACAAAAGGATGACTGGGCCAACTCACACCGGCTACTACCACCAAAAGGAAAATAGAATAAAAAAACTCGTACAATCTGGCACCAACGAGATGACAGACACCCCACCAAAAGGATGACGGAGTGAACTCACACCGGCTACTACCACGAAAAAGGAGATTTAGAAAAACACTCGCACAATCTGACACCAACGAGATGATAGAACCCCCACCAAAAGGATGATTGAGCAAACCCACATCTGCTACTACCACTAAAAGGATGATAGAGAAAAACACACGCACAATCTGGCATCAACGAGATGACACACGCACCACCAAAAAGATGATGGAGTGAACCCACACCGGATACTAACACAAAAAGGATAATAAATAAAAACACTCACACAATTTGGCTTCAACGAGATGACAGACTGACCACCAAAAGGATGATAGAGCAAACCTACACCGACTAATACCACCAAAAGGATGATAGAGCAAAATACTTACACAGTCTGACATCGACGAGATCACAGACCTACCAACAAACAGATGACAGAGCAAACTCATGCCGCCTACTACCACCAAAAGGATGGTAGAGCAAAACACTCGCACAATTTGACATTCACGAGTTGACAGAACCACCACCAAAAGGATGACGAAGCAAACTCACACCGGCTACTACCACCAAAAGGATAATAGAATAAAACGCTCGCACAATCTAGCACCAACGTGATGACAGACACTCCACCAAAAGGATGACAGAGCAAACTCACACCGGCTACTACCACCAAAAGGAAAGTCGAATAAAACACTCGCACAATCTGGCACCAAAGAGATGACAGACACACCACCAAAAGGATGACGGAGCAAACTCACACCGGCTACTACCACCAAAAGGGAGATTGAGAAAAACAGTCGCACAATCTCACACCGACGAGATGACAGAACCCCCACCAAAAGGATGACGGAGCAAACTCAGATCGGCTACTACCACTAAAAGGATGATAGATCAAAACACACTCACACAATCTGACATAAACGAGATGACACACCGACCACCAAAAGGATGATGTAGCAGACCCACACCAACTACTGCCATCAAAAGGATAATTAAACAAAACACTCGCACAATTTGGCTTCAACTAGATGACAGACTCACCACCAAAAGGATGACGGAGGAAACCTACACCGACTACTACCACCAAAAGGATGATAGAGCAAAATACTCACACAATCTGACATCGACGAGATGACAGACCTACCACCAAAAGGATGACATAGCAAACTCACGCCGCCCACTACCACCAAAAGGATGGTAGTGCAAAACACTCGCACAATTTGACATTCACGAGTTGACAGACCCACTACCAAAAGGATGACCAAGCAAACTCACACCGGCTACTACCACCAAAAGGATAATAGAATAAAACCCTCGCACAATCTAGAACCAACGAGATGACAGACACACCACCAAAAGGATGACTGAGCCAACTCACACCGGCTACTACCACCAAAAGGAAAATAGAATAAAAAACTCGCACAATCTGGCACCAACGAGATGACAGACACCCCACCAAAAGGATGACGGAGTGAACTCACACCGGCTACTACCACCAAAAAGGAGATTTAGAAAAACACTCGCACAATCTGACACCAATGAGATGATAGAACCCCCACCAAAAGGATGACGGAGCAAACCCACATCTGCTACTACGACTAAAAGGATGATAGAGCAAAACACACGCACAATCTGGCATCAACGAGATGACACACGCACCACAAAAAGATGATGGAGTGAACCCACACCGGATACTAACACAAAAAGGATAATAAATAAAAACACTCACACAATTTGGCTTCAACGAGATGACAAAATCACCACCAAAAGGATGATAGAGCAAACCTACACCGGCTACTACCACCAAAAGGATGATAGAGCAAAATACTTACACAGTCTGACATCGACGAGATCACAGACCTACCAACAAACAGATGACAGAGCAAACTCATGCCGCCTACTACCACCAAGAGGATGGTAGAGCAAAACACTCGCACAATTTGACATTCACGAGTTGCAGACCCACCACCAAAAGGATGACGAAGCAAACTCACACCGGCTACTACCACCAAAAGGATAATAGAATAAAACGCTCGCACAATCTAGCACCAACGTGATGACAGACATACCACCAAAAGGATGACAGAGCAAACTCACACCGGCTACTACCACCAAAAGGAAAGTCGAATAAAACACTCGCACAATCTGGCACCAAAGAGATGACAGACACACCACCAAAAGGATGACGGAGCATACTCACACCGGCTACTACCACCAAAAGGGAGATTGAGAAAAACAGTCGCACAATCTCACACCGACGAGATAACCGAACCCCCACCAAAAGGATGACAGAGAAAACTCACATCGGGTACTACCACTAAAAGGATGATAGATCAAAATACATTCGCACAATGTGGCATCAACGAGATTACACACCCACCACCAAAAGGATGATGGAGCAAACCCACACCGGCTACACCCATGAAATTGATAATAAAACAAAACACTCGCGCAATTTGGCTTCAACTACATGACAGACTCACCACCAAAATGATGAAGGAGCAAACCTACACCGACTACTACCACAAAAAAGATGATAAAGCATAATACTTACACAACCTGACATCGACGAGATGACAGACCCACCACCAAAAGGATGACATAGCAAACTCACGCCGCCTACTACCACCAAAAGGATGGTAGAGCAAAACACTCGCACAATTTGACATTCACGAGTTGACAAACCCACCACCAAAAGGATGACGAAGCAAACTCACACCGGCTACTACCACCAAAAGGATAATAGAATAAAACGCTCGCACAATCTGGCACCAACGAGATGACAAACACACCACCAAAAGGATGACGGAGCAAACTCACACCGGCTACTACCATCAAAAGTGAGATTTAGAAAAACACTCGCACAATCTGACACCGACGAGATGACAGAACCCCCACCAAAAAGATGACGGAGCAAACCCACATCTGCTACTACCAGTAAAAGGATGATAGATCAAAACACACGCACAATCTGGCATCAACGAGATGACACACCCACCACCAAAAGGATGATGGAGTGAACCCACACCGGATACTGACACAAAAAGGATAATAAATAAAAACACTCACACAATTTGGCTTCAACGAGATGACAGTCTCACCACCAAAAGGATGATAGAGAAAACCTACACCGGCTACTACCACCAAAAGGATGCTAGAGCAAAATACTTACACGTTCTGACATCGACGAGATGGCAGACCTACCACCAAAAGGATGACAGAGCAAACTCAAGCCGCCTACTACCACCAAAAGGATGGTAGAGCAAACCACTTGCACAATTTGACATTCACGAGTTGACAGACCCACCACCAAAAGGATGACGAAGCAAACTCACACCGGCTACTACCACCAAATGGATAATAGAATAAAACGCTCGCACAATCTAGCACCAACGAGATGACAGACACACCACCAAAAGGATGACAGAGCAAACTCACACCGGCTACTACCACCAAAAGGAAAGTCGAATAAAACACTCGCACAATCTGGCACCAAAGAGATGACAGACACACCACCAAAAGGATGACGGAGCAAACTCACACCGGCTACTACCACCAAAAGGGAGATTGAGAAAAACAGTCGCACAATCTCACACCGACGAGATGACAGAACCCCCACCAAAAGGATGACAGAGAAAACTCACATCGGGTACTACCACTAAAAGGATGATAGATCAAAATATATTTGCACAATGTGGCATCAACGAGATGACACACCCACCACCAAAAGGATGATGGAGCAAACCCACACCGGCTACTGCCATGAAAAGGATAATAAAACAAAACACTCGCGCGATTTGGCTTCAACTACATGACAGACTCACCACCAAAATGATGACGGAGCAAACCTACACCGGCTACTACCACCAAAAAGATGATAAAGCATAATACTTACACAACCTGACATCGACGAGATGACAGACCCACCACCAAAAGGATGACATAGCAAACTCACGCCGCCTACTACCACCAAAAGGATGGTAGAGCAAAACACTCGCACAATTTGACATTCACGAGTTGACAAACCCACCACCAAAAGGATGACGAAGCAAACTCACACCGGCTACTACCACCAAAAGGATAATAGAATAAAACGCTCGCACAATCTGGCACCAACGAGATGACAGACACACCACCAAAAGGATGACAAAGCAAACTCACACCGGCTACTACCATCAAAAGTGAGATTTAGAAAAACACTCGCACAATCTGACACCGACGAGATGACAGAACCCCCACCAAAAGGATGACGGAGCAAACCCACATCTGCTACTACCAGTAAAAGGATGATAGAGCAAAACACACGCACAATCTGGCATCAACGAGATGACACACCCACCATCAAAAGGCTGATGGAGTGAACCCACACCGGATACTGACACAAAAAGGATAATAAATAAAAACACTCACACAATTTGGCTTCAACGAGATGACAGACTCACCACCAAAAGGATGATAGAGAAAACCTACACCGGCTACTACCACCAAAAGGATGTTAGAGCAAAATACTTACACGTTCTGACATCGACGAGATGGCAGACCTACCACCAAAAGGACGACAGAGCAAACTCAAGCCGCCTACTACCACCAAAAGGATGGTAGAGCAAACCACTCGCACAATTTAACATTCACGAGTTGACAGACCCACCACCAAAAGGATGACGAAGCAAACTCACACCGGCTACTACTACCAAATGGATAATAGAATAAAACGCTCGCACAATCTAACACCAACGAGATGACAGACACACCACCAAAAGGATGACAGAGCAAACTCACACCGGCTACTACCACCAAACGGAAAGTCGAATAAAACACTCGCACAATCTGGCACCAAAGAGATGACAGACACACCACCAAAAGGATGACGGAGCAAACTCACACCGGCTACTACCAGCAAAAGGGAGATTGAGAAAAACAGTCGCACAATCTCACACCGACGAGATGACAGAACCCCCACCAAAAGGATGACAGAGAAAACTCACATCGGGTACTACCACTAAAAGGATGATAGATCAAAATACATTCGCACAATGTGGCATCAACGAGATGACACACCCACCACCAAAAGGATGATGGAGCAAACCCACACCGGCTACTGCCATGAAAAGGATAATAAAACAAAACACTCGCGCAATTTGGCTTCAACTACATGACAGACTCACCACCAAAATGATGACGGAGCAAACCTACACCGACTACTACCACCAAAAAGATGATAAAGCATAATACTCACACAACCTGACATCGACGAGATAACAGAGCCACCACCAAAAGGATGACATAGCAAACTCACGCCGCCTACTACCACCAAAAGGATGGTAGAGCAAAACACTCGCACAATTTGACATTCACGAGTTGACAAACCCACCACCAAAAGGATGACGAAGCAAACTCACACCGGCTACTACCACCAAAAGGATAATAGAATAAAACGCTCGCACAATCTGGCACCAACGAGATGACAGACACACCACCAAAAGGATGACGGAGCAAACTCACACCGGCTACTACCATCAAAAGTGAGATTTAGAAAAACACTCGCACAATCTGACACCGACTAGATGACAGAACCCCCACCAAAAGGATGACGGAGCAAACCCACATCTGCTACTACCAGTAAAAGGATGATAGAGCAAAACACACACACAATCTGGCATCAACGAGATGACACACCCACCACCAAAAGGATGATGGAGTGAACCCACACCGGATCCTGACACAAAAAGGATAATAAATAAAAACACTCACACAATTTGGCTTCAACGAGATGACAGACTTACCACCAAAAGGATGATATAGAAAACCTACACCGACTACTACCACCAAAAGGATGCTAGAGCAAAATACTTACCACCAAAAGGATGGTAGAGCAAACCACTCGCACAATTTGACATTCACGAGTTGACAGACCCACCACCAAAAGTATGACGAAGCAAACTCACACCAGCTACTACCACCAAAAGGAAAGTCGAATAAAACGCTCGCACAATCTGGCACCAAAGAGATGACAGACACACCACCAAAAGGATGACGGAGCAAACTCACACCGGCTACTACCACCAAAAGGGAGATTGAGAAAAACACTTGCACAATCTCACACCGACGAGATGATAGAACCCCCCCCCCCCCAAAAGGATGACAGAGCAAACTCACATCGGCTACTACCACTAAAAGGATGATAGATCAAAACACACTCGCACAATGTGGCATCAACGAGATGACACACCCACCACCAAAAGGATGATGGAGCAAACCCACACCGGCTACTGCCACGAAAAGGATAATAAAACAAAACACTCGCACAATTTGGCTTCAACTAGATGACAGACTCACCACCAAAAGGATGACGGAGCAAACCTACACCGGCTACTACCACCAAAAAGAGCAAAATATTCACACAGTCTGACATCGACGAGATAACAGACCCACCACCAAAAGGATGACAGAGCAAACTCACGCTGCCTAATACCACCAAAAGGATGTTAGAGCAAAACACTCGCACAATTTGACATTCACGAATTGACAGACCCACAACCAAAAGGATGACGATGGAAACTCACACCGGCTAACCCCACCAAAAGGATAATAGAATAAAACCCTCTCACAATCAGGCACCAACAAGATGACAGACATACCACCAAAAGGATGACGAAGCAAACTCACACCGGCTACTACCACCAAAAGGAAAATAGAATAAAACACTCGCACAATATGGCACCAACGAGATGACAAACACACCACCAAAAGGATGACGGAGCGAACTCACACCGGCTACTACCACCAAAAGGGAGATTGAGAAAAACACTCGCACAATATCACACCGACGAGATGACAGAACCCCCACCAAAAGGATGACGGAGCAAACTCACATCGGCTACTACCACTAAAAGGATGATAGTGCAAAACATACTCGCACAATCTGGCATCAACGAGATGACAAACCCACCACCAAAAGGATGACAGAGCAAACTCACATCGGCTACTGCCACTAAAAGGATGATAGAGCAAAACACACTCGCACAATCTGGCATCAACGAGATGACACACTCACCACCAAAAGGATGACGGAGCAAACCTACATCGGCTACTACCACCAAAAGGATGATAGAGCAAAATACTCACACAATCTGACATCGACAAGATGACAGACCCACCACCAAAAGGATGACAGAGCAAACTCACGCCGCCTAATACCACCAAAAGGATGGTAGAGCAAAACACTCGCACAATTTGACATTCACGAGTTGACAGACCCACCACCAAAAGTATGACGAAGCAAACTCACACCAGCTACTACCACCAAAAGGAAAGTCGAATAAAACGCTCGCACAATCTGGCACCAAAGAGATGACAGACACACCACCAAAAGGATGACGGAGCAAACTCACACCGGCTACTACCACCAAAAGGGAGATTGAGAAAAACACTTGCACAATCTCACACCGACGAGATGATAGAACCCCCCCCCCCCCCAAAAGGATGACAGAGCAAACTCACATCGGCTACTACCACTAAAAGGATGATAGATCAAAACACACTCGCACAATGTGGCATCAACGAGATGACAGAACCCCCACCAAAAGGATGACAGAGCAAACTCAAGCCGTCTACTACCACCAAATGGATGGTAGAGCAAACCACTCGCACAATTTGACATTCACGACTTGACAGACCCACCACCAAAAGGATGACGAAGCAAGCTCACACCAGCTACTACCACCAAATGGATAATAGAATAAAACGCTCGCACAATCTAGCACCAACGAGATGACAGACACACCACCAAAAGGATGACAGAGCAAACTCACACCGGCTACTACCACCAAAAGGAAAGTCGAATAAAACACTCACACAATCTGGCACCAAAGAGATGACAGACACACCACCAAAAGGATGACGGAGCAAACTCACACCGGCTACTACCACCAAAAGGGAGATTGAGAAAAACACTTGCACAATCTCACACCGACGAGATGATAGAACCCCCCCCCCCAAAGGATGACAGAGAAAACTCACATCGGCTACTACCACTAAAAGGATGATAGATCAAAACACACTCGCACAATGTGGCATCAACGAGATGACACACCCACCACCAAAAGGATGATGGAGCAAACCCACACCGGCTACTGCCACGAAAAGGATAATAAAACAAAATACTCGCACAATTTGGGGTCAACTAGATGACAGACTCACCACCAAAAGGATGACGGAGCAAACCTACACCGGCTACTACCACCAAAAAGAGCAAAATATTCACACAGTCTGACATCGACGAGATAACAGACCCACCACCAAAAGGATGACAGAGCAAACTCACGCTGCCTAATACCACAAAAAGGATGTTAGAGCAAAACACTCGCACAATTTGACATTCACGAATTGACAGACCCACAACCAAAAGGATGACGATGGAAACTCACACCGGCTAACCCCACCAAAAGGATAATAGAATAAAACCCTCTCACAATCAGGCACCAACAAGATGACATACACACCACCAAAAGGATGACGAAGCAAACTCACACCGGCTACTACCACCAAAAGGAAAATAGAATAAAACACTCGCACAGTCTCGCACCAACGAGATTACAGACACACAACCAAAAGGATGACGGAGCGAACTCACACCGGCTACTACCACCAAAAGGGAGATTGAGAAAAACACTCGCACAATATCACACCGACGAGATGACAGAACCCCCACCAAAAGGATGACGGAGCAAACTCAAATCGGCTACTACCACTAAAAGGATGATAGTGCAAAACATACTCGCACAATCTGGCATCAACGAGATGACACACCCACCACCGAAAGGATGACAGAGCAAACTCACATCGGCTACTGCCACTAAAAGGATGATAGAGCAAAACACACTCGCACAATCTGGCATCAACGAGATGACACACTCACCACCAAAAGGATGACGGAGCAAACCTACATCGGCTACTACCACCAAAAGGATGATAGAGCAAAATACTCACACAATCTGACATCGACAAGATGACAGACCCACCACCCAAAGCATGACAGAGCAAACTCACGCCGCCTAATACCACCAAAAGGATGGTAGAGCAAAACCCTCGCACAATTTGACATTCACGAGTTGACAGACCCACCACCAAAAGGATGACGAAGTAAACTCCCACCGGCTACTACCACCAAAAGGATATTATAATAAAACCCTCGCACAATCTGGCACCAACCAGATGATAGACACACCACCAAAAGGAGGACGGAGCAAACTCACACGGGCTACTAACACCAAAAGGAAAATAGAATAAAACACTCGCACAATGTGGCACCAACAAGATGACAGACACACCACCAAAAGGATGATGGAGCGCACTCACACCGGCTACTACCACCAAAATGGAGAATGAGGAAAACACTCGCACAATCAGACACCGACGAGATGACAGAACCCCCACCAAAAGGATGACATAGCAAACTCACGCCGCCTACTACCACCAAAAGGATGGTAGAGCAAAACACTCGCATAATTTGACATTCACGAGTTGACAAACCCACCACCAAAAGGATGACGAAGCAAACTCACACCGGCTACTACCACCAAAAGGATAATAGAATAAAACGCTCGCACAATCTGGCACCAACGAGATGACAGACACGCCACCAAAAGGATGACGGAGCAAACTCACACCGGCTACTACTATCAAAAGTGAGATTTAGAAAAACACTCGCACAATCTGACACCGACGAGATGACAGAACCCCCACCAAAAGGATGACGGAGCAAACCCACATCTGCTACTACCAGTAAAAGGATGATAGAGCAAAACACACACACAATCTGGCATCAACGAGATGACACACCCACCACCAAAAGGATGATGGAGTGAACCCACACCGGATACTGACACAAAAAGGATAATAAATAAAAACACTCACACAATTTGGCTTCAACGAGATGACAGACTCACCACCAAAAGGATGATATAGAAAACCTACACCGGCTACTACCACCAAAAGGATGCTAGAGCAAAATACTTACACGTTCTGACATCGACGAGATGGCAGACCTACCACCAAAAGGATGACAGAGCAAACTCAAGCCGCCTACTACCACCAAATGGATGGTAGAGCAAACCACTCGCACAATTTGACATTCACGAGTTGACAGACCCACCACCAAAAGGATGACGAAGCAAGATCACACCAGCTACTACCACCAAATGGATAATAGAATAAAACGCTCGCACAATCTAGCACCAACGAGATGACAGACACACCACGAAAAGGATGACAGAGCAAACTCACACCGGCTACTACCACCAAAAGGAAAGTCGAATAAAACACTCGCGCAATCTGGAACCAAAGAGATGACAGACACACCACCAAAAGGATGACGGAGCAAACTCACACCGGCTACTACCACCAAAAGGGAGATTGAGAAAAACACTTGCACAATCTCACACCGACGAGATGATAGAACCCCCCCCCCCCAAAGGATGACAGAGAAAACTCACATCGGCTACTACCACTAAAAGGATGATAGATCAAAACACACTCGCACAATGTGGCATCAACGAGATGACACACCCACCACCAAAAGGATGATGGAGCAAACCCACACCGGCTACTGCCACGAAAAGGATAATAAAACAAAATACTCTCACAATTTGGGGTCAACTAGATGACAGACTCACCACCAAAAGGATGACGGAGCAAACCTACACCGGCTACTACCACCAAAAAGAGCAAAATATTCACACAGTCTGACATCGACGAGATAACAGACCCACCACCAAAAGGATGACAGAGCAAACTCACGCTGCCTAATACCACCAAAAGGATGTTAGAGCAAAACACTCGCACAATTTGACATTCACGAATTGACAGACCCACAACCAAAAGGATGACGATGGAAACTCACACCGGCTAACCCCACCAAAAGGATAATAGAATAAAACCCTCTCACAATCAGGCACCAACAAGATGACATACACACCACCAAAAGGATGACGAAGCAAACTCACACCGGCTACTACCACCAAAAGGAAAATAGAATAAAACACTCGCACAGTCTCGCACCAACGAGATTACAGACACACAACCAATAGGATGACGGAGCGAACTCACACCGGCTACTACCACCAAAAGGGAGATTGAGAAAAACACTCACACAATATCACACCGACGAGATGACAGAACCCCCACCAAAAGGATGACGGAGCAAACTCAAATCGGCTACTACCACTAAAAGGATGATAGTGCAAAACATACTCGCACAATCTGGCATCAACGAGATGACACACCCACCACCGAAAGGATGACAGAGCAAACTCACATCGGCTACTGCCACTAAAAGGATGATAGAGCAAAACACACTCGCACAATCTGGCATCAACGAGATGACACACTCACCACCAAAAGGATGACGGAGCAAACCTACATCGGCTACTACCACCAAAAGGATGATAGAGCAAAATACTCACACAATCTGACATCGACAAGATGACAGACCCACCACCCAAAGCATGACAGAGCAAACTCACGCCGCCTAATACCACCAAAAGGATGGTAGAGCAAAACCCTCGCACAATTTGACATTCACGAGTTGACAGACCCACCACCAAAAGGATGACGAAGTAAACTCCCACCGGCTACTACCACCAAAAGGATATTATAATAAAACCCTCGCACAATCTGGCACCAACCAGATGATAGACACACCACCAAAAGGAGGACGGAGCAAACTCACACGGGCTACTAACACCAAAAGGAAAATAGAATAAAACACTCGCACAATGTGGCACCAACAAGATGACAGACACACCACCAAAAGGATGATGGAGCGCACTCACACCGGCTACTACCACCAAAATGGAGAATGAGGAAAACACTCGCACAATCAGACACCGACGAGATGACAGAACCCCCACCAAAAGGATGACATAGCAAACTCACGCCGCCTACTACCACCAAAAGGATGGTAGAGCAAAACACTCGCATAATTTGACATTCACGAGTTGACAAACCCACCACCAAAAGGATGACAAAGCAAACTCACACCGGCTACTACCACCAAAAGGATAATAGAATAAAACGCTCGCACAATCTGGCACCAACGAGATGACAGACACACCACCAAAAGGATGACGGAGCAAACTCACACCGGCTACTACCATCAAAAGTGAGATTTAGAAAAACACTCGCACAATCTGACACCGACGAGATGACAGAACCCCCACCAAAAGGATGACGGAGCAAACCCACATCTTCTACTACCAGTAAAAGGATGATAGAGCAAAACACACACACAATCTGGCATCAACGAGATGACACACCCACCACCAAAAGGATGATGGAGTGAACCCACACCGGATACTGACACAAAAAGGATAATAAATAAAAACACTCACACAATTTGGCTTCAACGAGATGACAGACTCACCACCAAAAGGATGATATAGAAAACCTACACCGGCTACTACCACCAAAAGGATGCTAGAGCAAAATACTTACACGTTCTGACATCGACGAGATGGCAGACCTACCACCAAAAGGATGACAGAGCAAACTCAAGCCGCCTACTACCACCAAATGGATGGTAGAGCAAACCACTCGCACAATTTGACATTCACGAGTTGACAGACCCACCACCAAAAGGATGACGAAGCAAACTCACACCAG
>OZ012737.1:271991283-272040546 GCA_963859935.3 Lathyrus sativus
GCTACTACCGCTAAAAGGACGATAGAGCAAAACATGTATAATGTGCCACAGACGAGATGGCAGACCCACCATGAAAAGGATGACGGAGCGAACTCACACCGGATACTACCTCCAAAAGGATGATAGAGCAAAACACACGCACAATTTGACATCAATGAGATGACAGACCCACCAACAAAAGGGTGACAGAGCGAACTCACACCGGTTACTACCATCAAAAGGGCGATTGAGGAAAACACTCGGACAATATGACACTGACGAGATGAAAAACCCACCACCAAAAGGATGACAGAGCAAACTCACATCGGCTACTACCACAAAAAGGGCGATTGAGCAAGACAATCGTATAATCTGACACAGACGAGATGACAAACCCACCACCAAAAGGATTACGGAGCAAACTCACATTGGCTACTACCACCAAAAGGATGATAGAGCAAAAGACACTCACACAATCTGGCATCAACGAGATGACACACCTACCACCAAAAGGATGATGCAGGGAACCCACACCAGCTTCTACCACCAAAAGGATGATAAAGCAAAACACCCGCCCAATTTGACATCAACAAGATGACAAACGCCCCACCAAAAGGATGACAGAGCGAACTCACACCGGCTACTGCCGCCAAAAGGATGATAGAGCAAAACACGTATAATCTGCAACAGACGAGATGACAAACCCACCAACAAATGGACGACGGAGCAAACTCACACCGGCTACTACCACCAAAAGGATGATAGAGCAGAACACACACACAATTTGACATCAACGAGATGACAGACCCACCACCAAAAGGATGACGGAGCAAACTCACACGGGCTACAACCATCGAAAGGATGATAGAGCAAAACACTTGCACAATATGGAACCGACGAGATGACAGACCCACCACCAATAGGGTGACGGAGCGAACTCACACCGGATACTACCATCAAAAGGGCGATTGAGGAAAACACTCCGAAAATCTGACACTGACGAGATGACAGACCCACCATCAAAAGGATGACAGAGCAAACTCACACCGGCTACTACCACCAAAAGGGCGATTGAGCAAAACACTCGCACAATCTGGCACAAACGAGATGACAGACCCACCACCAAAAGGATGACAGAGCAAACTCACATTGGCTACTCCCACCAAAAGTGCGATTGAGCAAGACAATCTTATAATCTGACACGGACGAGATGACAAACCCACCACCAAAAGGATGACGGAGCAAACTCACATTGGCTACTACCACCAAAAGGATGATAGAGCAAAACACACTCACACAATCTGGCATCAACGAGATGACACACCTACCACCAAAAGGATGATGGAGGGAACCCACACCAGCTACTAGCACCAAGAGGATGATAGAGCAAAACAACCGCACAATTTGACATCAACAAGATGAGAGACGCCCCACCAAAAGGATGACAGAGCGAACTCACACCGGCTACTGCCGCCAAAAGGATGATAGAGCAAAACACGTATAATCTGCAACAGACGAGATGACAAACCCACCAACAAAAGGACGACAGAGCAAACTCACACCGGGTACTACCACCAAAAGGATAATAGAGCAGAACACACGCACAATTTGACATCAACGAGATGACAGACCCACCACCAAAAGGATGACGGAGCAAACTCACACGGGCTACAACCATCGAAAGGATGATAGAGCAAAACACTTCCACAATATGGAACCGACGAGATGACAGACCCACCACCAATAGGGTGACGGAGCGAACTCACACCGGATACTACCATCAAAAGGGCGATTGAGGAAAACACTCCGACAATCTGACACTGACGAGATGACAGACCCACCATCAAAAGGATGACAGAGCAAACTCACACCGGCTACTACCACCAAAAGGGCGATTGAGCAAAACACTCGCACAATCTGACACAAACGAGATGACAGACCCACCACCAAAAGGATGACAGAGCAAACTCACATCGGCTACTCCCACCAAAAGGGCGATTGAGCAAGACAATCTTATAATCTGACACGGACGAGATGACAAACCCACCACCAAAAGGATGACGAAGCAAACTCACATTGGCTACTACCACCAAAAGGATGATAGAGCAAAACACACTCACACAATCTGGCATCAACGAGATGACACACCTACCACCAAAAGGATGATGGAGGGAACCCACACCAGCTACTACCACCAAGAGGATGATAGAGCAAAACAACCGCACAATTTGACATCAACAAGATGAGAGACGCCCCACCAAAAGGATGACAGAGCAAACTCACACCGGCTACTGCCGCCAAAAGGATGATAGAGCAAAACACGTATAATCTGCAACAGACGAGATGACAAACCCACCAACAAAAGGACGACGGAGCAAACTCACACCGGGTACTACCACCAAAAGGATGATAGAGCAGAACACACGCACAATTTGACATCAACGAGATGACAGACCAACCACCAAAAGGATGACAGAGCAAACTCACACGGGCTACAACCATTCAAAAGATGATAGAGCAAAACACTTGCACAATCTGGAACCGACGAGATGACAGACCCACCACCAAAAGGGTGACGGAGCGAACTCACACCGGATACTACCATCAAAAGGGCGATTGAGGAAAACACTCGGTCAATCTGACCCTGACGAGATGACAGACCCACCACCAAAATGATGACAGAGCAAACTCACACCAGCTACTACCACTAAAAGGGCGATTGAGCAAAACACTCGCACAATCTGACACTGACGAGATGACAAACCCACCACCAAAAGGATGACAGAGCTAACTCACATCGGCTACTACCACAAAAAGGGCGATTGAGCAAGACAATCTTATAATCTGACACGGACGAGATGACAAACCCACCACCAAAAGGATGACGGAGCAAACTCACATTGGCTACTACCACCAAAAGGATGATAGAGCAAAACACACTCACACAATCTGGCATCAACGAGATGACACACCTACCACCAAAAGGATGATAGAGGGAAACCACACCAGCTACTACCACCAAGAGGATGATAGAGCAAAACAACCGCATAATTTGACATCAACAAGATGAGAGACGCCCCACCAAAAGGATGACAGAGCGAACTCACACCGGCTACTGCCGCCAAAAGGATGATAGAGCAAAACACGTATAATCTGCAACAGACGAGATGACAAACCCACCAACAAAAGGACGACGGAGCAAACTCACACCGGGTACTACCACCAAAAGGATGATAGAGCAGAACACACACACAATTTGACATCAACGAGATGACAAACCCACCACAAAAAGGATGACAGAGCAAACTCACACGGGCTACAACCATTCAAAAGATGATAGAGCAAAACACTTGCACAATCTGGAACCGACGAGATGACAGACCCACCACCAATAGGGTGACGGAGCGAACTCACACCGGATACTACCATCAAAAGGGCGATTGAGGAAAACACTCCGACAATCTGACACTGACGAGATGACAGACCCACCATCAAAAGGATGACAGAGCAAACTCACACCGGCTACTACCACTAAAAGGGCGATTGAGCAAAACACTCGCACAATCTGACACTGACGAGATGACAGACCTACCACCAAAAGGATGACAGAGCTAACTCACATCGGCTACTACCACAAAAAGGGCGATTGAGCAAGACAATCTTATAATCTGACACGGACGAGATGACAAACCCACCACCAAAAGGATGACGGAGCAAACTCACATTGGCTACTACCACCAAAAGGATGATAGAGCAAAACACACTCACACAATCTGGCATCAACGAGATGACACACCTACCACCAAAAGGATGATGGAGGGAAACCACACCAGCTACTACCACCAAGAGGATGATAGAGCAAAACAACGGCACAATTTGACATCAACAAGATGAGAGACGCCCCACCAAAAGGATGACAGAGCGAACTCACACCGGCTACTGCCGCCAAAAGGATGATAGAGCAAAACACGTATAATCTGCAACAGACGAGATGACAAACCCACCAACAAAAGGACGACGGAGCAAACTCACACCGGGTACTACCACCAAAAGGATGATAGAGCAGAACACACGCACAATTTGACATCAACGAGATGACAGACCCACCACCAAAAGGATGACGGAGCGAACTCACACGGGCTACAACCATTCAAAAGATGATAGAGCAAAACACTTGCACAATCTGGAACCGACGAGATGACAGACCCACCACCAAAAGGGTGACGGAGCGAACTCACACCGGATACTACCATCAAAAGGGCGATTGAGGAAAACACTCGGACAATCTGACCCTGACGAGATGACTGACCCACCACCAAAAGGATGACAGAGCAAACTCACACCGGCTACTACCACTAAAAGGGCGATTGAGCAAAACACTCGCACAATCTGACACAAACGAGATGACAGACCCACCACCAAAAGGATGACAGAGCAAACTCACATCGGCTACTACCACCAAAAGGGCGATTGAGCAAGACAATCGTATAATCTGACACGGACGAGATGACAAACCCACCACCAAAAGGATGACGGAGGAAACTCACATTGGCTACTACCACCAAAAGGATGATAGAGCAAAACACACTCACACAATCTGGCATCAACGAGATGACACACCTACCACCAAAAGGATGATAGAGGGAAACCACACCAGCTACTACCACCAAGAGGATGATAGAGCAAAACAACCGCACAATTTGACATCAATAAGATGAGAGACGCCCCACCAAAAGGATGACAGAGCGAACTCACACCGGCTACTGCCGCCAAAAGGATGATAGAGCAAAACACGTATAATCTGCAACAGACGAGATGTCAAACCCACCAACAAAAGGACGACGGAGCAAACTCGCACCGGCTACTACCACCAAAAGGATGATAGAGCAGAACACACGTACAATTTGACATCAACGAGATGAGAGACCCACCCCCAAAAGGATGACGGAGCAAACTCACACGGGCTACAACCATCGAAAGGATGATAGAGCAAAACACTTGCACAATCTGGAACCGACGAGATGACAGACCCACCACCAAAAGGGTGACGGAGCGAACTCACACCGGATACTACCATCAAAAGGGCGATTGAGGAAAACACTCGGACAATCTGACACTGACGAGATGACAGACCCACCACCAAAAGGATGACAGAGCAAACTCACACCGGCTACTACCACCAAAAGGGCGATTGAGCAAAACACTCGCACAATCTGACACAAACGAGATGACAGACCCACCACCAAAAGGATGACAAAGCAAACTCACATCGGCTACTACCACCAAAAGGGCGATTGAGCAAGACAATCGTATAATCTGACACGGACGAGATGACAAACCCACCACCAAAAGGATGACGGAGCAAACTCACATTGGCTACTACCACCAAAAGGATGATAGAGCAAAACACACTCACACAATCTGGCATCAACGAGATGACACACCTACCACCAAAAGGATGATAGAGGGAAACCACACCAGCTACTACCACCAAGAGGATGATAGAGCAAAACAACCGCACAATTTGACATCAACAAGATGAGAGACGCCTCACCAAAAGGATGACAGAGCGAACTCACACCGGCAACTGCCGCCAAAAGGATGATAGAGCAAAACACGTATAATCTGCAACAGACGAGATGACAAACCCACCAACAAAAGGACGACGGAGCAAACTCGCACCGGGTACTACCACCAAAAGGATGATAGAGCAGAACACACGCACAATTTGACATCAACGAGATGACAGACCCACCACTAAAAGGATGACGGAGCAAACTCACACGGGCTACAACCATTCAAAAGATGATAGAGCAAAACACTTGCACAATCTGGAACCGACGAGATGACAGACCCACCACCAAAAGGGTGACGGAGCGAACTCACACCGGATACTACCATCAAAAGGGCGATTGAGGAAAACACTCGGACAATCTGACCCTGACGAGATGACTGACCCACCACCAAAAGGATGACAGAGCAAACTCACACCGGCTACTACCACTAAAAGGGCGATTGAGCAAAACACTCGCACAATCTGACACAAACGAGATGACAGACCCACCACCAAAAGGATGACAGAGCAAACTCACATCGGCTACTACCACCAAAAGGGCGATTGAGCAAGACAATCGTATAATCTGACACGGACGAGATGACAAACCCACCAGCAAAAGGATGACGGAGGAAACTCACATTGGCTACTACCACCAAAAGGATGATAGAGCAAAACACACTCACACAATCTGGCATCAACGAGATGACACACCTACCACCAAAAGGATGATAGAGGGAAACCACACCAGCTACTACCACCAAGAGGATGATAGAGCAAAACAACCGCACAATTTGACATCAATAAGATGAGAGACGCCCCACCAAAAGGATGACAGAGCGAACTCACACCGGCTACTGCCGCCAAAAGGATGATAGAGTAAAACACGTATAATCTGCAACAGACGAGATGTCAAACCCACCAACAAAAGGACGACGGAGCAAACTCGCACCGGCTACTACCACCAAAAGGATGATAGAGCAGAACACACGTACAATTTGACATCAACGAGATGAGAGACCCACCCCCAAAAGGATGACGGAGCAAACTCACATTGGCTACTACCACCAAAAGGATGATAGAGCAAAACACACTCACACAATCTGGCATCAACGAGATGACACACCTACCACCAAAAGGATGATAGAGGGAAACCACACCAGCTACTACCACCAAGAGGATGATAGAGCAAAACAACCGCACAATTTGACATCAACAAGATGAGAGACGCCCCACCAAAAGGATGACAGAGCGAACTCACACCGGCAACTGCCGCCAAAAGGATGATAGAGCAAAACACGTATAATCTGCAACAGACGAGATGACAAACCCACCAACAAAAGGACGACGGAGCAAACTCGCACCGGGTACTACCACCAAAAGGATGATAGAGCAGAACACACGCACAATTTGACATCAACGAGATGACAGACCCACCACTAAAAGGATGACGGAGCAAACTCACACGGGCTACAACCATTCAAAAGATGATAGAGCAAAACACTTGCACAATCTGGAACCGACGAGATGACAGACCCACCACCAAAAGGGTGACGGAGCGAACTCACACCGGATACTACCATCAAAAGGGCGATTGAGGAAAACACTCGGACAATCTGACCCTGACGAGATGACTGACCCACCACCAAAAGGATGACAGAGCAAACTCACACCGGCTACTACCACTAAAAGGGCGATTGAGCAAAACACTCGCACAATCTGACACAAACGAGATGACAGACCCACCACCAAAAGGATGACAGAGCAAACTCACATCGGCTACTACCACCAAAAGGGCGATTGAGCAAGACAATCGTATAATCTGACACGGACGAGATGACAAACCCACCACCAAAAGGATGACGGAGGAAACTCACATTGGCTACTACCACCAAAAGGATGATAGAGCAAAACACACTCACACAATCTGGCATCAACGAGATGACACACCTACCACCAAAAGGATGATAGAGGGAAACCACACCAGCTACTACCACCAAGAGGATGATAGAGCAAAACAACCGCACAATTTGACATCAATAAGATGAGAGACGCCCCACCAAAAGGATGACAGAGCGAACTCACACCGGCTACTGCCGCCAAAAGGATGATAGAGTAAAACACGTATAATCTGCAACAGACGAGATGTCAAACCCACCAACAAAAGGACGACGGAGCAAACTCGCACCGGCTACTACCACCAAAAGGATGATAGAGCAGAACACACGTACAATTTGACATCAACGAGATGAGAGACCCACCCCCAAAAGGATGACGGAGCAAACTCACACGGGCTACAACCATCGAAAGGATGATAGAGCAAAACACTTGCACAATCTGGAACCGACGAGATGACAGACCCACCACCAAAAGGGTGACGGAGCGAACTCACACCGGATACTACCATCAAAAGGGAGATTGAGGAAAACACTCGTACAATCTGACACTGACGAGATGACAGACCCACCACCAAAAGGATGACAGAGCAAACTCACACCGGCTACTACCACCAAAAGGGCGATTGAGCAAAACACTCGCACAATCTGACACAAACGAGATGACAGACCCACCACCAAAAGGATGACAAAGCAAACTCACATCGGCTACTACCACCAAAAGGGCGATTGAGCAAGACAATCGTATAATCTGACACGGACGAGATGACAAACCCACCACCAAAAGGATGACGGAGCAAACTCACATTGGCTACTACCACCAAAAGGATGATAGAGCAAAACACACTCACACAATATGGCATCAACGAGATGACACACCTACCACCAAAAGGATGATAGAGGGAAACCACACCAGCTACTACCACCAAGAGGATGATAGAGCAAAACAACCGCACAATTTGACATCAACAAGATGAGAGACGCCCCACCAAAAGGATGACAGAGAGAACTCACACCGGCAACTGCCGCCAAAAGGATGATAGAGCAAAACACGTATAATCTGCAACAGACGAGATGACAAACCCACCAACAAAAGGACGACGGAGCAAACTCGCACCGGCTACTACCACCAAAAGGATGATAGAGCAGAACACACGCACAATTTGACATTAACGAGATGAGAGACCCACCACCAAAAGGATGACGGAGCAAACTCACACGGGCTACAACCATCGAAAAGATGATAGAGCAAAACACTTGCACAATCTGGAACCGACGAGATGACAGACCCACCACCAAAAGGGTGACGGAGCGAACTCACACCGGATACTACCATCAAAAGGGCGATTGAGGAAAACACTCGGACAATCTGACACTGACGAGATGACAGACCCACCACCAAAAGGATGACAGAGCAAACTCACACCGGCTACTACCACCAAAAGGGAGATTGAGCAAAACACTCGCACAATCTGACACAAACGAGATGACAGACCCACCACCAAAAGGATGACAGAGCAAACTCACATCGGCTACTACCACCAAAAGGGCGATTGAGCAAGACAATCGTATAATCTGACACGGACGAGATGACAAACCCACCACCAAAAGGATGACGGAGCAAACTCACATTGGCTACTACCACCAAAAGGATGATAGAGCAAAACATACTCACACAATCTGGCATCAACGAGATGACACACCTACCACCAAAAGGATGATAGAGGGAAACCACACCAGCTACTACCACCAAGAGGATGATAGAGCAAAACAACCGCACAATTTGACATCAATAAGATGAGAGACGCCCCACCAAAAGGATGACAGAGCGAACTCACACCGGCTACTGCCGCCAAAAGGATGATAGAGTAAAACACGTATAATCTGCAACAGACGAGATGTCAAACCCACCAACAAAAGGACGACGGAGCAAACTCGCACCGGCTACTACCACCAAAAGGATGATAGAGCAGAACACACGTACAATTTGACATCAACGAGATGAGAGACCCACCCCCAAAAGGATGACGGAGCAAACTCACACGGGCTACAACCATCGAAAGGATGATAGAGCAAAACACTTGCACAATCTGGAACCGACGAGATGACAGACCCACCACCAAAAGTGTGACGGAGCGAACTCACACCGGATACTACCATCAAAAGGGAGATTGAGGAAAACACTCGTACAATCTGACACTGACGAGATGACAGACCCACCACCAAAAGGATGACAGAGCAAACTCACACCGGCTACTACCACCAAAAGGGCGATTGAGCAAAACACTCGCACAATCTGACACAAACGAGATGACAGACCCACCACCAAAAGGATGACAAAGCAAACTCACATCGGCTACTACCACCAAAAGGGCGATTGAGCAAGACAATCATATAATCTGACACGGACGAGATGACAAACCCACCACCAAAAGGATGACGGAGCAAACTCACATTGGCTACTACCACCAAAAGGATGATAGAGCAAAACACACTCACACAATATGGCATCAACGAGATGACACACCTACCACCAAAAGGATGATAGAGGGAAACCACACCAGCTACTACCACCAAGAGGATGATAGAGCAAAACAACCGCACAATTTGACATCAACAAGATGAGAGACGCCCCACCAAAAGGATGACAGAGAGAACTCACACCGGCAACTGCCGCCAAAAGGATGATAGAGCAAAACACGTATAATCTGCAACAGACGAGATGACAAACCCACCAACAAAAGGACGACGGAGCAAACTCGCACCGGCTACTACCACCAAAAGGATGATAGAGCAGAACACACGCACAATTTGACATTAACGAGATGAGAGACCCACCACCAAAAGGATGACGGAGCAAACTCACACGGGCTACAACCATCGAAAAGATGATAGAGCAAAACACTTGCACAATCTGGAACCGACGAGATGACAGACCCACCACCAAAAGGGTGACGGAGCGAACTCACACCGGATACTACCATCAAAAGGGCGATTGAGGAAAACACTCGGACAATCTGACACTGACGAGATGACAGACCCACCACCAAAAGGATGACAGAGCAAACTCACACCGGCTACTACCACCAAAAGGGAGATTGAGCAAAACACTCGCACAATCTGACACAAACGAGATGACAGACCCACCACCAAAAGGATGACAGAGCAAACTCACATCGGCTACTACCACCAAAAGGGCGATTGAGCAAGACAATCGTATAATCTGACACGGACGAGATGACAAACCCACCACCAAAAGGATGACGGAGCAAACTCACATTGGCTACTACCACCAAAAGGATGATAGAGCAAAACATACTCACACAATCTGGCATCAACGAGATGACACACCTACCACCAAAAGGATGATAGAGGGAAACCACACCAGCTACTACCACCAAGAGGATGATAGAGCAAAACAACCGCATAATTTGACATCCACAAGATGAGAGACGCCCCACCAAAAGGATGACAGAGCGAACTCACACCGGCTACTGCCGCCAAAAGGATGATAGAGCAAAACACGTATAATCTGCAACAGACGAGATGACAAACCCACCAACAAAAGGACGACGGAGCAAACTCACACCGGCTACTACCACCAAAAGGATGATAGAGCATAACACACGCACAATTTGACATCAACGAGATGAGAGACCACCACCAAAAGGATATAGGAGCAAACTCACACGGGCTACAACCATCGAAAGGATGATAGAGCAAAACACTTGCACAATCTGGAACCGACGAGATGACAGACCCAGCACCAAAAGGGTGACGGAGCGAACTCACACCGGATACTACCATCAAAAGGGCGATTGAGGAAAACACTCGGACAATCTGACACTGACGAGATGACAGACCCACCACCAAAAGGATGACAGAGCAAACTCACACCGGCTACTACCACCAAAAGGGCGATAGAGCAAAACACTCGCACAATCTGACACAAACGAGACGACAGACCCACAACCAAAAGGATGACATAGCAAACTCACATCGGCTACTACCACCAAAAGGGCGATTGAGCAAGACAATCGTATAATCTGACACGGACGAGATGACAAACCCACCACCAAAAGGATGACAAAGCAAACTCACATTGGCTACTACCACCAAAAGGATGATAGAGCAAAACACACTCACACAATCTGGCATCAACGAGATGACACACCTACCACCAAAAGGATGATAGAGGGAAACCACACAAGCTACTACCACCAAGAGGATGATAGAGCAAAACAACCGCACAATTTGACATCAACAAGATGAGAGACGCCTGTTGCACCCCAAAATTTGACCAACAATTATTTATTCATTGAGTGTTTGAAAATTGATACCTTCATCAGACAGTTCAAGAGATCCTCAGAGGAATTGGTTGAAACCAGGGTTGTGTGCTTCATAGCTTGAGAGTTGTGGGTGCTCCTCAGATGATTCTGAGACTTTGAGAATGAACTTGATGTTTTGAGAAAGCCTATGAGATGTCTTGAAAGCCATCATGAAGTCCAGAGAAGGCATTGTGCAAGAATTCAGAAGATTCAACCATGAATGGCAGAATTAGGGTTTTGACTGGGTCAACCCTAGGATAACTGGAAATTTGGAGAAGGTTGAGACCCAATCCAAGGGCCATGAGATCATGTAATGATGCATAGAGATGTTATAAAGATGATTCATAGACCAACTCATCATGATTGAGGAGTTTGAAAAGTTTCAAGTCAGGGTTTCTGAGGATTGTCAGTGGAAAAACCCTAATTTGATCCCTATCTTCCAGGCAGTTTTATCTCAAGATGTGATTGATATCTCATCTTCCCTACAACATGAATGTTGTAGAGCTTGTTCTTATCTTTAATTTGAGTGGTGGAAGTCCTTGATAGGAGTTACAGAGCTCAAGTTATGGTTTTGACAAATTACAGGTCAGCTGAGGTGTGTGAATCTGGGTCCTTGAAAGTCACCCAACTTGCAGACAACTTTTTCCCTAGTAAGATGATTCCTATGATCTCTTGGTCAACATGAATGTTGGAGGGCATCTTCTTAGCTTTAATTTGAGTGGTAGAAGTCCTTGATAGGACTTGTGGAACTCTGCTTATGGCTTGTGCAAGACAGGGGTATTTTGGTAATTTGGAATTACAAGTCATTTTTAGCCAATGCCTAAAACTCCTACTTCCAAGCTTCAAATGGAAAAATGTCCAACATGAAAGTTGTTCAAAATGGCATTTTAAGGCTAGATAAGAGGTCTTGAGAGTTTGGAAATGCATGGAGCATGGATATTTTAAAATGGTCAAAATGAACTAAAAAGGGCTTATAAGTTAAATAAGTTGAAATTGGATTTTGGTTCGAGAGATCTACAAATCCAAAATGGGGCATATGATAGATGATTTTGATTGGAAACATCATTTTGAAAACAATGGTTCATCCACATTTTTGAGTTTAGGCTTAAAAATTGGACTTCCTTTGTAAATTTGATTCTTGCATTTTAAGGTATCAAAAGGAAATGTTTGCTAATGCCTTAAAATAGCTAGAAAAGCCTTGTTCTCTTATTACCATCTCATATGAGGATATTTTGCATGGTTTCTCATGAGATTTATGATATTTACTAAAAATAGAAAAAGTGATATTCTCATTGCATGAGAAGTTCTAGAACTCTCTTGGAAGTTTCTCACACATTCTAGATCATTCCATTGTCATCTATATAAACCCTAAGGTGGGTTCATTCATTGGTTGGTGATTCATTACACATGCATGCTATACTTTGATCCTTTCCTTCCTTTTTGCATTTTCATTCCAAATCATTCTAAACTCCATTAATAGTGAGAGTTATCATCACTATCATCATTCACCATCATTATAGAGTGGAATCCATGCAAAAAACCAACAGAATTCGTGGCTGGTTTGTCCACTTCACATCATCACTCCCACTTGCATGAAGGTTTGAATAGCAAGTTTCAAGAAGTTTGGGCAAGATTCCTTCCACCAGAATCATCATCATCCATCAAAGATTAGTTACAACAAGTGGCAAGGGTTGGAAAGGAGTGCAACTATCATCACCATTTTCATTTGGTAGGTATGCGTTTTGATTCGAATCATCACATCTAGCCATGGTTAGGGTTAGTTCTTAAGTTATTTGTGATAGAGACAATCTAGGGATGCTTTATGGTGAGTTTAAGGTCCATCCATGGAGTTTCAAAATATGACATCAATTCTTGGTTGATCAAGAAAGCTTGAGATATGAGGTTTTAATACATGTATCATAGTTTAGTATACTCATGGAAGCAAGAGGAACACATTGGTATCTTTATTTTCAAGGTTGGTTAGAGTTGAAAAGTAAGGTTTCATGGTAGTACCCGTGCCTTGTTGTTGTCGGTTTGAAGGCTAGAGAGAGATTCAAGAGAAACTAAAACCATGATTGTGTAGAGGGCGAGAAGAGGATCAGTTTTGTTTTTTATTTCATGTGATTTCATGGAGTAATGAATGAGATAGAGTCCATGGAAGTTGCATGCATGGAATAGAAAAATTCTGAATTTTAGGGTTTTGGTTGGAGAAGATGAACATGCACCATTGGATTGGAATGGAAACTTTGACTTGACTTTGATCTTGCGGCCTAGATTTTATTAAACTTCAAAAAATCATAACAAAATAAAAAATGCATATTTTTTAATGAGACTTTTTTTTCCCATTTTTCATTTTTGGTCTAGAAAAATATAAAAATATAAAATAGCCATTTTATTTCAGTTTTATATTTTTTGTGCATTTTTACTTTTAATTGTTTTTTTTAAATTCCTTTAGTTTGTATGCTGACTTGTAGAATTTAATTAGGATAGTTCCCTTAGGCTTTTTGAGCCATTCTTTTTGGCATAGTTAGATGATGAATCATAGTATTCCCTGGATTTATTACTAGATTTTTAGATTAAGATTTGATTAGTTTAGTTGAATTGAACTTAGGATAGTCTAATTAGGGTTTATGTTGTGCATAGGTAAGGAAATTCATTTTCTTTAGATAGTTTTGTCTTGATTTTTGGGTAGAGGCATATGTGGATGTTATGGATAGATATTGTAGACCCTTGCGAATAATTGTTAGATTTTTCCCCCTTGGTTTAGTATTTTTAGGTATTTTCTGAAGTTGCCTGATAATTTTGTCTGTGCTGTGGTTATCTGTTCATCTCTGGGGTTTATTTTGGGGAGTTTGTTGTGGGGCTTGTGTTTTCTTGAAGATCTTGTTGGAGAGCATGATGAAGAGAAGATTGTAGATCAAGATTCAGAGACCCAGAGCTTGGCTTGTTCCCTGTTTGTGAGGTTTGAGATCCTGAAGTTTGAAGGAAGTTCATGGTACTTTCCTGAGGAAGGCACTATGAATGACTTTCATTCTTTCTTCTCACCTCTTTCTTAAGTATCCAATGATGTTGGAGCCAACTTGTGAGTTTAATTTCTCCTGAGGAGGAATGTAAACTGATCACCTATTGTTGAGCCACATGGGATGCAACTCCTAAGTGGAAGCCTCCTAGTACTTTCCTGAGGAAGGTCCTATGGGTCTATTCGCTTAGTTCCCTTAGTTTATCTAGGATTTCTCAAGTATCCAATGATGTTGGAGCCAACTTGTGAGTTTAATTTCTCCTGAGGAGGAATGTAAACTGATCACAGTTGTTGAGCCACATAGGATACAACTCCTAAGTGGAAGCCTCCTAGTACTTTCCTGAGGAAGGTACTATGAGTCTGTTCATTTAGTTCCACTAGTTCAAATAGGATTTCCTAAATATCCAGTGATGTTGGAGCCTGCTTGTGAGTTTAATTTCTCCTGAGGAGGAATGTAAACTGATCACAGTGGTTGAGCCACATAGGATATGACTCCTGAGTATACACCTCCTAGTGCTTTCCTGAGGAAGACACTATGAGTCTGCTTACTTAGCTCCCTTTCTTTGGTAAGCTTGTTCAGAAGCTTGAAGACTGGGATTGATTTCTTTTGGTTGGGTTTTGCTTTAGGGCTTTGCTTAGATTTGATTCAGATTCTGTGTTAGGGTTAGGATTAGAGAGTAGAGAGTAGATTCTTTCTTTCTCGAGTTTGTGTTTTGTTGGCCTGATGGCAACTTCATTTCCCTTATCTGTTATTGCTTGATAGCATGTTGTTTATCCTCAGTATGATTACTGTTATTTCATGACTGGCTTGAGGTCGAGACGAGCTTGTGGAGGCTGAAGCCCCACACACATTTCCTCCCTCACTTGCATTGCATGCATTTTACCGTTAAAGCTGATGCTTTTGTCTGTTTTGGTGTATCATTGACATGATCCCTTAGGACTCTCATTTCCTCTGATGAGGATTTGATGATAGACTTTTAGGTTGAAACCTATGCATGACAACTTCTAGGAGCTCCCTGTTCAAACTTCAACCATAGGATGAATCCTTGGCATGACAATAGTAGGACTTGATAGTCTCCCTCCTAGTTGGGCCTGTTCTCTTCTCATCTCGAAGCAGTTTAAAATACAGTAATCATGAATGATTTCTTTCGTACGTTACGAGCCTTAAGCTATCTGAGATTGGATGTTTAGTATGGTACCCCGTGGGTGACATGCGACGCATTCACTCTCAGGTCATAGTCTCTAGTGCGGTTGAGGTCGCAAAAACAATAAAAAACACTTCTTTTAGGAGATAACCCGTAGTTAGCCGAACTACGTTTGCTCTGATCTTTCATACCAGATGAAAGTACGTAGGCATAGGATGCGATATCCTAGCGAGCAACCTTCCCCCATCTTCACCCGTAGTTAGCCGAACTACGTTGACTCTGATTTCTCGTTCCAGACGGGAATACGTAGGCATAAAGTGCGATGCTTTGCCGAGTCATTTCTCTTTTCTTTTTTCAGCCAGCCTTGATAGGTAGATAGATTATAACCAACCCGTCCAAGTAAACAAACAAGCGAGGATCCCGTCGAGTACGACGGACGTGAGGGGTGTTAATACCTTCCCCTTGCGTAACCGACTCCCGAACCCAGACAATGGTTGCGATGACCTTGTCTTACCCTTATTCGTCAGGTTTTTCCGATCGTTTCCTTTCCCGCTCTGAGGGATAAATAACGAAAGGTGGCGACTCTTCTGTCATGCCGGCACCTTATTTTCGCGCAAGCGACAGCTGGCGACTCTGCTGGGGACTTCAACATCTAGGGACTTTTCCCATCCCTTATGCTGGGACCGTTTCCCATCCCCTACGCGAGTCAATCCTATCGCTTGTGTGTTTGCTTGTTGGGTTGCGTTTATTTATCGCATTTTTACTTCCCGCACTTTACTTCCCGCACTTTACTTCCCGCACTTTACTTCCCGCACTTTACTTCCCGCATTTTATTTCCCGCATTTTATTTCCAGTTTGATATGATTATCTGTGCTGCTGTGGGAGAGGGATGTTACTGTGAGTGAAAAGCCGGACCTGGGCTTGAGTACACACCTAGATATAGTTGCGGAGAAGTAGTAGACGAACCTGTCTGCTGAGCAGGCACAGTTCCCTACGAAAATCTGCGCTCAGACGAGATTCTTGCAGAGGTGCTCCTTTTCGGTCCTGAGGATCTGAGGGGAGTCCAGACGTGAGGGTTGTCGACTCTGGGGACCGATCATTTGGAAGTCAGCTAAGAGAGGCCTCTTCATGACTTGACGATGCCACTCCTTCTGGGAATCGTATCGTCACTCATGAAAGTCTGTGACGCTGATGACCGCATAGGATGCCGTACCTTTGTCCGTGGATTAGGTCCATACCTGTGAGTGGGATTGGGATATTGCAGGAAACTTTGACCTCCAGACCACCTGGTTTTCTTGACAGTGAATCAGTTATGTTGATGTCAGGGTTCTCAATGGAAGATTTGACTATTCTTGACAGAGCGAGGGTTTGATCAGAGGATTTTATCATCGGGTGTTTGTCTGTTCTTGATAGAGCAGGCTTTGATCAGTGTATTATCGTCAGTGGTTTGTTCTGGACGGAGCAGATTTTGAGTGAGGTCTGAAGACCTCATCGGCAGATGTTATTTGTTCTTGATAGGGAAGATTTTTAGTGGGGTCTGAAGGTCTCATCAGCAGCTGTGCATTTGTTCTTGAGGGGGCAGATTTTTGATTTGGGGTCTGAAGACTTCATCAGCGGACGCTTTCTGATCATACATCCCGGGTCCTTATTATCAGGCACTTATGCTTGTCAGAGCAGAATTTTGATCTCGATCCTATCAGATGGTTATTCTCAGCAGATCAAATCAGTGGTTTCACACCGGGGTTTCCTTCTCATCAGTGACTGTTGATACCGAACCTCCACAGCAGTCACCTGGATATATTGTTGCATCCCTGCATTTTGCATTAGCTCGCATATTCATGTTTGCATTCCATTAGCATGTGTCTGTGCTACAGGCACGTTTCGTACCCTGAGTCTGGTGCCCCGAGCAATATGAGATATTTTCTTCCATGAATGGATCCAGTCTTATCACTGCATTAACACTATGTTGGCACGTTGACACCAGAATCAGGGGTGATCTCCTGAACGTACAGACACCCATAATTCATCTTGCATGACAGAAGCCAGGGCTTGTCTTCTAACCCTTGTGTTTGCAGGTTTGACTCAGAATCAAGCAGCTCAGATTGATGGAGCAGGTACAAGCTGAACTGGGAAAAATCCGAAGCCAACTGGGGCAGGTCATGAATGACATACGGGCAGTGCGTCTGGACCAGCAAGTACTCAGAGAGGAGAATCAGCAGCTGCAGAATCAGTTGAGCTTTCTCATGGGAGTGGTGAGAAGTATGCTAAATAAGGAGAGTGGTCAAGCACCCAGGGTGGAGCCCAAAGTGCTTCATCCGTTACCGTCAGTGCCACCTGTGCCGAAGCCAAGTGGACCGCATAGATCCTCTACACAGCATGAAGCTCGAGGCCTGTCTCGTTGGCAGCCGCGCTAGGCATCTCAGAATAACCTTGAAGGTTATAATCAAAAGAAGAAGCTACTTGATAGAGCTGTGGACCCAATACCTGTGAGTTACGCCCAGCTGTTGCCACTGTTGGTTCAGAACCGTGTTCTCAAGCTTCGGACCTCGGATCCACCAGATGACGGGTCACCAGACGTTGATCTCAACATACATTGTGATTTCCACTCAGGAGCACCGGGGCACCATGTTGAAACATGTAAGGCTCTCCGGAATAAGATTCAAGACCTTATTGACTCAAGGGCGATTAGGCTTGCGCCGGGCGGCATGAGAGCATCGGGAAAGTTCATCCCGTACCCCGCAGAAGAGGTGAATGATTTCACTCCTTTGCCTGAAGCTGAGAAAGATCTCGAATACGTCCCACGACCTTTGGTGACTGCATCGCCTCGCTCGCAGTTCCTACCTGGATCAAGTTCAAGGACGCAAGCGCCTAAACAAGAGATCGTCGCCATGCAGAAACGACGACCTCTTACTCTTGGGCGGAAGGAATACCAGCACCAGGATCACAAGAGACCTCGCAACCACTTAGAACAAAGGAATGCTTCTTTCCATCCAGTGCCTGTGCCGTATAGCCAGATTCTTCCACTGTTGATTCAGAATTCCTTGGTGGAACCGAAAGCTCTCAAGCCCGCGCCAGAGCCTTACCCTCCAGGGTACGATCCTCATGCTCAGTGTGGCTACCATGGTGGATCTCCGGGGCATTCAACTGAAGATTGCAAGGCTTTCCAGGCGAAAGTGCAACAATTGATCGACAAAGGGTGTATTTCCTTTCCAGACGGAGTTTTGGTTGTACGTGACAACCTCTCAGCTGTTTGAGCTCGCAGAATCAGAGGGTTATTTCCAGAAGCCAGTGATCCAGACAGGCAGACGTCCTCAGCATTGGCAGTCCTCGGACTTTTTACCATTTTGCATTTGTAGTTTCTTTTCTGTTAGTTACTACTTGCTGTTGAACATTGTATGTTTCGAATGGTGATGTTAATAAAGTGACTATGCATTTTTTCTGAACTAATTATGTCATTGTCACTCATTTACTGCATTGCACTGACACTTGCATTTCATTCACTCCACTTTATCACTATGATTAGAAATGAGCGGAGGGAGGATGATGAAACTGAATACTCGTAACCAATGATCGTATTGCGTTCAGATAAAACTTTGCCGATGACGTACAAGGCATTGTTTCAAATCCCCTAAACACCGGAGAGATAAGTGAGAGAATCCCTTGTTAACCACTTCGAGCCGAGAAGTAGGAGTTTCATTCGGAATTTTTAAACCCTCGCATCTTAACCCGGGGCAGGGTAGTTGTCAGGCAGCTTGATCGAGCGTTCAAATCTTATAGAGGAGTGTTGTCCTTCGAGGACCAATCACGTCATATTCCTCGCTAGAGGTCGTACCTCATCAACCACAATGGTTAAACCTCACCAATCAGGAGTGAGACAGTTACAAGCCTTTCGGAGCAATCAAGACAACCAGTGTCGCACGACTTGTTCCAAAAGAAAAAAAAAGGAATAAGAAAGCCCGCTAAGTAAAAAAGAAAAGCTAGAAAGCAAATACTTAGTCAAAAAATCATGGCATCCCGCTGGACTTCAAAAGAAAAATCGAAAAGAACTCAAAAGGAGTCAGTCCAGGCAAAAATTAGGGAATCAAAAGAATGAAAAAAAAGGGATTATAAAAGAGAAAAATCCTCAAACAAGGACAAAGTCGTGTAGATACAGACACCGAAAACGAAAAAGGAGTAACTGTCACTCCGAAATACCTCGTGAATTCTTTAACCAGTTGTTCCCAATGTTCAACATACCTCTCGAAGAGGCGAGCGCTCGAGCCAAGTTAACTGGACTTTAGGATCGGAGAACATCACGTAGACGGGGTGGGTACAAATCATAATTCGAGCCAGATATCCTTTATTTCACGAACCGTGAACCCGACCACGATACAACCCTTAAAAGACCTAATTGAGGCAGGGTTTATTCTGAAAGCGCATTACGATAAGGTTGAGTAACCTGACTCCTTCATGATTTGCTAATCATATCCTTATTGCATTTTCCACTGATCGCATCAGCACTACGTTTGAACTATTTGGTTCATTCGTCACTCACTAGCATGACACGTAAATGAGTGGCAGTACAACATTTTTTCGAAATTTGCATGAACACTACATCAAAATTACCATTCGTGAATAAACAATTTCAATTGCAGGTTGGTAGCTGACATGAAGGGACTTCAACAGGGAATAGTCAATCAGGATTGAATCGTCAGAGGTCTGGATCAGAATGGTATGCTGCGAAGCCCTGTGAATTTGGGGCAATGCCTTCCAGCGAGTTTGGAATCAGTTTGTTTGAGGACAAGTCCCGGAGCATCAGTTGATTATGGGGCAGTTCATGCAAGAAGCAGTTGGCCGGAAGTGAATCTTCTCGAGACCCAATCAGGGGCAGTTATCCAGAATTCTTGCGATTTAAGGGCAGATCCCTCCAGTGTTCGATCAGAGCATGTTGAGTCGCTCATCGCTCGTTCAGGGGCAAACTACTTCAGAGGTATTGAAGCCGACCATGCTGAGAGTTGATTAGTTGAGGATGAATCCTCCCGTTGTGCAGATGCTGGGGCAAGCCCTCTGAAGATTGTCTTGTTGCCAGTTGTTTTCGGCTCAGAATGAATTGTTCCCAAAGGTCGGATTGGGGCAAGTTGAATTGCGCTGGGGCAAGTTGTTCAAATGAGTTTGTTCACCCTAGCAAGAATTGAGTATCGGGAATCGTGTCATTACCCTGCCAAAGCCAGAGTCTTCTGAAGAAGCCTTGCGGTCATTGGGTCGTTATCCTACAGCCTAACCTGTTACTTGACTCCATGATTGGTAGCCTGTATTCCCTGTGTTGACGTTGTTGAATCGGGATTGTTTTCTCAGCAGAGATGTACAGTTTGAGGTTGTTCTCCTTGTACAGTCTGAGATTGCAGCAGATTGAGATGGTGTTTATCCCTTATCAGATTAGGGTCAAGATTACCCTCAGCAGACCAGGATTGATATCCCCGAAGCAGGGCAAGTCCTCTTTCTCCAGCAGAGTTCAGTAGTCTCTCCTCCGCAGAATCTGAACGCAAGATGGCGAGCATTGATATGTCTTCCCCAGGTAGAGATGATTCTCTTCCCCAAGCAGACGCATCCTGAAGGAATGTCACCTCATCAGCTGAGTCAAGCACCGAAGAATGGTGTCTTCCCCAGCACCGGGTCACAAGTGCAGATTTCATAGGAGTGTTCGGGTGTCGAAGCTCGTGTTTCCCCAGTAAAGTCTCCCGCGGAATTGAGATCCCCCACCAGAGCCGTATTCTCTCCTGAAGTTGGATGATTCCCTCTTCCCCAGTAGAGTATTGGAACGGCTGATGGTGTGTTCCTCTGCAAAGTTGTACTCTCCCCCGAAGTCAGATGATTCTTTCTTCCCCAGCGAAATTGAAATTCCGCACCAGAGTCGTACTCTCCAGTGAAGTAGAATGATTTCTCTCCCCGGCTGAGTCCGCATAAAAGCAGAATCCTTGGAAGCAGTTGAGACCTTGAGTGGATATTCCCTAGCAGAGTGTGGGGCAGCTGATGCTGTATTTCCCCAGAGTCATACTCTCTCCAGCGAAGCAGAATGATTTCTCCTTCCCTAGCCGAGTTTGCAGATGCCCAAGAGAGCCGAATCCTTGGAAATTGATCAGATCATAATTGATTTTCCCCAGTCGAGTGTGGAGCAGCTGAAGTTGTTTTCCCACAGAGTTGTCATCCCCAGAAAAGTAGCAATGGCGGCCACGCAGTTCGCTCCCGCGATTGACATCGCTTTCCTTCAGCAGGTTCGGGTTCTCGTAGAGCTTCGTCCCCTGCAGAAATCAGCTGAATTCGTTTTCCATGCAGAAGTCCGCGGAAGATCAGTTCCCCCAGACAGAGCCTGATTGATATTGGCGTGTTTACGTTCTCCTCAGCAGGATGATTCCTCTACCTGAGTAGTTCTTGTCTCCTTGACAAAAGGGTTTCCTCCTCTGAGCATTTATTTTGCGGACAGGATCGCATCATTGTGCATGACCGCATAGCATTTAACACCGCATAGCATTTAACGTTGCATAGCATTGTGCATGATTGCACAACATTTAGCATAAACGCATATCATTCCCACCGTGTGGGGCATAGCGCAGAAGCATACGCATCATAAGCATGATCTAGGTCATTATTATTCTTGCCTTACAGGTGTTCGGCCGAAGGATCGGTTGCTCAGGATGATTCCTGATATTCTCTCCAACAAGGTCGCTTTCTTCAGATGATTCTTAAGACCCCGGTGTAATCCCCACAGTCGCTCGCTCAAGATGATTTTTGAGAACCCCGACGAAGTCTTCAGTTCGAGATGATTCTCGAATCCCTCAGCAGGGTCGTTTGCTTAAGATGATTCTTAAGACCTCAGTACAGCTTCCCGAGTTGTTCGCCTAGTGTGATGCTTGAGCTCCCTAGTAGCGTCCGCAACAAGAGTTGCCCAGAATAATTCTTGGAATCCCCAACGGAGTAAGGATCTTCTCCCCAGCAGGTGGCTGGCGTTTCCCCAGCAGCAGGCCGGTAGATTGATATCCCCAGCCGGGCACAACCATGAGTGGTAGATGAAATGTTTCCCCAAGCGGGTCCCGAAGCCTGAAGGCTATGTTCCCCAGAAGGGTCGTTCCTCAGAGAGCCGTTCAGGGCATTTACCGCATTCCCCATGCAGAGTATAGCAGAGGATAGTGTGTTGATCAGCTTGATGTGCTGTGTTCTCCGAAGGAGCCCGTCGTCCTCAAGTGTAAGTCCAGACGAGATGGGCAGAAAATGCAGTTCCCTTGAAGGGTAGCTCTTCCTCAGCATAAGGGTTACTCTCCCCGAGTGGATGGTTCCTCTTCCCAGCATTTATTTTGCTGGGGCATTTCCTTGCATGATTGCATAACATTTATTCAAAAGCGTAGCATTCCGTTTCGCGCGGAGCCTTACGCCCATTTTTCCAGCATTTACATATGAAGCATAAACCAGGTGGTTACCGTACAGAAGTACTTGCTCCCTAGTAAAGTTGGTAGGAATCATCTGAGTGAACTCTGTCGTTATTCCCCAGCAGTTGTTGAAGTCGTTTGGGTGAACTCTCTCGTCTTTCTGCAGCAAAGTCTACAAGGTTGTTTGGATGAACCCTTCTTCCTTTTCCCCAGTGAGTCGTCAGGATTGTTTGGGTGAACCCTCATTCCTCTCTCCTCAACAGAGTTGTTAACTTGATAATTATGTCCGGTGACCCGGCGTGTTTGCTTTTATTTAGCAACGACTTGACAAGATGTCAAGAGAATAGCAGCGTGTATGTTTGAGTCCAAGCTCAGGTTTCGTACCTTTGGATATGTTTGAATCCAAGCTCAGGTTTCGTACCTTTGGATATGTTTGATTCCAAGCTCAGGTTTCGTACCTTTGGATATGTTTGATTCCAAGCTCAGGTTTCATACCTTTGGATATGTTTGATTCCAAGCTCAGGTTTCGTACCTTTGGATATGTTTGATTCCAAGCTCAGGTTTCGTACCTTTGGATATGTTTGATTCCAAGCTCAAGTTTCGTACCTTTGGATATGTTTGATTCCAAGCTCAGGTTTTGCACCTTTGGATATGTTTGATTCCAAGCTCAGGTTTCGTACCTTTGGATGTGTTTGATTCCAAGCTCAGGTTTCGTACCTTTGGATATGTTTGATTCCAAGCTCAGGTTTCGTACCTTTGGATATGTTTGATTCCAAGCTCAGGTTTCGTACCTTTGGATATGTTTGATTCCAAGCTCAGGTTTCGTACCTTTGGATATGTTTGATTCCAAGCTCAGGTTTCGTACCTTTGGATATGTTTGAGTCCAAGCTCAGGTTTCGTACCTTTGGATATGTTTGAGTCCAAACTCAGGTTTCGTACCTTTGGATATGTTTGAGTCCAAGCTCAGGTTTCGTACCTTTGGATATGTTTGCCTCCAATATTAGGATGTGTACCGTTGGAAGTGTTTGTTTCCATCCCAAGCTCAGGTTTTGTACCTTTGAGATGTATACTTCGGATTCTCGGACCGGGTTTGTGTTCGACGGCAAGGTTGGATGTTTGTTCAACGGCAAGGTTGGATGTTTGTTCAACGGCAAGGTCGGATGTTGGTTCGGCGGCGAGGTTGAATGTTTGTTTGACAGCAAGGTCAGACTCTTTAAATCCCCATCAGAGATGATGTTTGTACGACGACGACGTCGAGTGTCTATAAGAGGATGTTTGTTCTTGACGGCGATGTCAGATGCAGTTCTCCAGCGGCGATGCGGGGTACTTTGGTCAGTGTTGTATTCTCTCCAGCGGCGATGTTGGGAATTTTGGTGATTCAGGTTTAGGTCTCCGGCGGCGATGTCGGACGCTTGTTTCCCCGAGTTATGGTTGTTCTTGACGGCGATGTCAGATGCAGTCTTCCAGCGGCGATGTTGGGCGATTTGGTTGTCTGAAGGAAATGTCAGAAGAAGTTGATGTGGATAACTGACGGCGATGTCAGATCGATATTTCTCCAGCTAGTTGCCGTGCAGCTAGCATTGCAGTATTCAAAGATTTGTTCCCCGCAGAGTACCGTGTGCTCGTGCAGTTGGCAAATTTTCGGGTTTACCGATATTCAACCGTCTCGTACCTTGATTGGTTGAGAGCTGTTCGCTTCTCACCCAGTCAGGTTCAAGCCGTTTGAATAGGGGCAGCTGTTGCACCCCAAAATTTGACCAACAATTATTTATTCATTGAGTGTTTGAAAATTGATACCTTCATCAGACAGTTCAAGAGATCCTCAGAGGAATTGGTTGAAACCAGGGTTGTGTGCTTCATAGCTTGAGAGTTGTGGGTGCTCCTCAGATGATTCTGAGACTTTGAGAATGAACTTGATGTTTTGAGAAAGCCTATGAGATGTCTTGAAAGCCATCATGAAGTCCAGAGAAGGCATTGTGCAAGAATTCAGAAGATTCAACCATGAATGGCAGAATTAGGGTTTTGACTGGGTCAACCCTAGGATAACTGGAAATTTGGAGAAGGTTGAGACCCAATCCAAGGGCCATGAGATCATGGAATGATGCATAGAGATGTTATAAAGATGATTCATAGACCAACTCATCATGATTGAGGAGTTTGAAAAGTTTCAAGTCAGGGTTTCTGAGGATTGTCAGTGGAAAAACCCTAATTTGATCCCTATCTTCCAGGCAGTTTTAGCTCAAGATGTGATTGATATCTCATCTTCCCCACAACATAAATGTTGTAGATCTTGTTCTTAGCTTTAATTTGAGTGGTGGAAGTCCTTGATAGGAGTTACAGAGCTCAAGTTATGGTTTTGACAAATTACAGGTCAGCTGAGGTGTGTGAATCTGGGTCCTTGAAAGTCACCCAACTTGCAGACAACGTTTGCCCTAGTAGGATGATTCCTATGATCTCTTGGTCAACATGAATGTTGGAGGGCATCTTCTTAGCTTTAATTTGAGTGGTAGAAGTCCTTGATAGGACTTGTGGAACTCTGCTTATGGCTTGTGCAAGACAGGGGTATTTTGGTAATTTGGAATTACAGGTCATTTTTAGCCAATGCCTAAAACTCCTACTTCCAAGCTTCAAATGGAAAAATGTCCAACATGAAAGTTGTTCAAAATGGCATTTTAAAATGGTCAAAATGAACTAAAAAGGGCTTATAAGTTAAATGAGTTGAAATTGGATTTTGGTTCGAGAGATCTACAAATCCAAAATGGGGCATATGATAGATGATTTTGATTGGAAACATCATTTTGAAAACAATGGTTCATCCACATTTTTGAGTTTAGGCTTAAAAATTGGACTTCCTTTGTAAATTTGATTCTTGCATTTTAAGGTATCAAAAGGAAATGTTTGCTAATGCCTTAAAATAGCTAGAAAAGCCTTGTTCTCTTATTACCATCTCATATGAGGATATTTTGCATGGTTTCTCATGAGATTTATGATATTTACTAAAAATAGAAAAAGTGAAATTCTCATTGCATGAGAAGTTCTAGAACTCTCTTGGAAGTTTCTCACACATTCTAGATCATTCCATTGTCATCTATATAAACCCTAAGGTGGGTTCATTCATTGGTTGGTGATTCATTACACATGCATGCTATACTTTGATCCTTTCCTTCCTTTTTGCATTTTCATTCCAAATCATTCTAAACTCCATTAATAGTGAGAGTTATCATCATTATCATCATTCACCATCATTATAGAGTGGAATCCATGCAAAAAACCAACAGAATTCGTGGTTGGTTTGTGCACTTCACATCATCACTCCCACTTGCATGAAGGTTTGAATAGCAAGTTTCAAGAAGTTTGGGCAAGATTCCTTCCACCAGAATCATCATCATCCATCAAAGATTAGTTACAGCAAGTGGCAAGGGTTGGCAAGGAGTGCAACTATCATCACCATTTTCATTTGGTAGGTATGCGTTTTGATTCGAATCATTACATCTAGCCATGGTTAGGGTTAGTTCTTAAGTTATTTGTGATAGAGACAATCTAGGGATGCTTTATGGTGAGTTTAAGGTCCATCCATGGAGTTTCAAAATATGACATCAATTCTTGGTTGATCAAGAAAGCTTGAGATATGAGGTTTTAATACATGTATCATAGTTTAGTATACTCATGGAAGCAAGAGGAACACATTGGTATCTTTATTTTCAAGGTTGGTTAGAGTTGAAAAGTAAGGTTTCATGGTGGTACCCGTGCCTTGTTGTTGTCGGTCTGAAGGCTAGAGAGAGATTCAAGAGAAACTAAAACCATGGTTGTGTAGAGGGCGAGAAGAGGATCAGTTTTGTTTTTTATTTCATGTGATTTCATGGAGTAATGAATGAGATAGAGTCCATGGAAGTTGCATGCATGGAATAGAAAAATTCTGAATTTTAGGGTTTTGGTTGGAGAAGATGAACATGCACCATTGGATTGGAATGGAAACTTTGACTTGACTTTGATCTTGCGGCCTAGATTTTATTAAACTTCAAAAAATCATAACAAAATAAAAAATGCATATTTTTTAATGAGACTTTTTTTCCCATTTTTCATTTTTGGTCTAGAAAAATATAAAAATATAAAATAGCCATTTTATTTCAGTTTTATATTTTTTGTGTATTTTTACTTTTAATTGTTTTTTTTAAATTCCTTTAGTTTGTATGCTGACGTGTAGAATTTAATTAGGATAGTTACCTTAGGCTTTTTGAGCCATTCTTTTTGGCATAGTTAGATGATGAATCATAGTATTCCCTGGATTTATTACTAGATTTTTAGATTAAGATTTGATTAGTTTAGTTGAATTGAACTTAGGATAGTCTAATTAGGGTTTATGTTGTGCATAGGTAAGGAAATTCATTTTCTTTAGATAGTTTTGTCTTGATTTTTGGGTAGAGGCATATGTGGATGTTATGGATAGATATTGTAGACCCTTGTGAATAATTTTTAGATTTTTCCCCCTTAGTTTAGTATTTTTAGGTATTTTCTGAAGTTGCCTGATAATTTTGTCTGTGCTGTGGTTATCTGTTCATCTCTGGGGTTTATTTTGGGGAGTTTGTTGTGGGGCTTGTGTTGTCTTGAAGATCTTGTTGGAGAGCATGATGAAGAGAAGATTGTAGATCAAGATTCAGAGACCCAGAGCTTGGCTTGTTCCCTGTTTGTGAGGTTTGAGATCCTGAAGTTTGAAGGAAGTTCATGGTACTTTCCTGAGGAAGGCACTATGAATGACTTTCATTCTTTCTTCTCACCTCTTTCTTAAGTATCCAATGATGTTGGAGCCAACTTGTGAGTTTAATTTCTCCTGAGGAGGAATGTAAACTGATCACCTGTTGTTGAGCCACATGGGATGCAACTCCTAAGTGGAAGCCTCCTAGTACTTTCCTGAGGAAGGTCATATGGGTCTATTCGCTTAGTTCCCTTAGTTTATCTAGGATTTCTCAAGTATCCAATGATGTTGGAGCCAACTTGTGAGTTTAATTTCTCCTGAGGAGGAATGTAAACTGATCACAGTTGTTGAGCCACATAAGATACAACTCCTAAGTGGAAGCCTCCTAGTACTTTCCTGAGGAAGGTACTATGAGTCTGTTCATTTAGTTCCACTAGTTCAGATAGGATTTCCTAAATATCCAGTGATGTTGGAGCCTGCTTGTGAGTTTAATTTCTCCTGAGGAGGAATGTAAACTGATCACAGTGGTTGAGCCACATAGGATATGACTCCTGAGTATACACCTCCTAGTGCTTTCCTGAGGAAGACACTATGAGTCTGCTTACTTAGCTCCCTTTCTTTGGTAAGCTTGTTCAGAAGCTTGAAGACTGGGATTGATTTCTTTTGGTTGGGTTTTGCTTTAGGGCTTTGCTTAGATTTGATTCAGATTCTGTGTTAGGGTTAGGATTAGAGAGTAGAGAGTAGATTCTTTCTTTCTCGAGTTTGTGTTTTGTTGGCCTGATGGCAACTTCATTTCCCTTATCTGTTATTGCTTGATAGCATGTTGTTTATCTTCAGTATGATTACTGTTATTTCATGACTGGCTTGAGGTCGAGACGAGCTTGTGGAGGCTAAAGCCCCACACACATTTCCTCCCTCACTTGCATTGCATGCATTTTACCGTTAAAGCTGATGCTTTTGTCTGTTTTGGTGTATCATTGACATGATCCCTTAGGACTCTCATTTCCTCTGATGAGGATTTGATGATAGACTTTTAGGTTGAAACCTATGCATGACAACTTCTAGGAGCTCCCTGTTCAAACTTCAACCATAGGATGAATCCTTGGCATGATAACAGTAGGACTTGATAGTCTCCCTCCTAGTTGGGCCTGTTCTCTTCTCATCTCGAAGCAGTTTAAAATACAGTAATCATGAATGATTTCTTTCGTACGTTACGAGCCTTAAGCTATCTGAGATTGGATGTTTAGTATGGTACCCCGTGGGTGACATGCGACGCATTCACTCTCAGGTCATAGTCTCTAGTGCGGTTGAGGTCGCAAAAACAATAAAAAACACTTCTTTTAGGAGATAACCCGTAGTTAGCCGAACTACGTTTGCTCTGATCTTTCATACCAGATGAAAGTACGTAGGCATAGGATGCGATATCCTAGCGAGCAACCTTCCCCCATCTTAACCCGTAGTTAGCCGAACTACGTTGACTCTGATATTTCGTTCCAGACGGGAATACGTAGGCATAAAGTGCGATGCTTTGCCGAGTCATTTCTCTTTTCTTTTTTCAGCCAGCCTTGATAGGTAGATAGATTATAACCAACCCGTCCAAGTAAACAAATAAGCGAGGATCCCGTCGAGTACGACGGACGTGAGGGGTGCTAATACCTTCCCCTTGCGTAACCGACTCCCGAACCCAGACAATGGTTGCGATGACCTTGTCTTACCCTTATTCGTCAGGTTTTTCCGATCGTTTCCTTTCCCGCTCTGAGGGATAAATAACGAAAGGTGGCGACTCTTCTGTCATGCCGGCACCTTATTTTCGCGCAAGCGACAACGCCCCACCAAAAGGATGACAGAGCGAACTCACACCGGCTACTGCCGCCAAAAGGATGATAGAGCAAAACACGTATAATCTACAACAAACGAGATGACAAACCCACCAACAAAAGGACGACGGAGCAAACTCACACCGGCTACTACCACCAAAAGGATGATAGAGCAGAACACACGCACAATTTGACATCAACGAGATGAGAGACCCACCACCAAAAGGATGATGGAGCAAACTCACACGGGCTAAAACCATCGAAAGGATGATAGAGCAAAACACTTGCACAATCTAGAACCGACGAGATGACAGACCCACCACCAAAAGGGTGACGGAGCGAACTCACACCGGATACTACCATCAAAAGGGCGATTGAGGAAAACACTCGGACAATCTGACACTGACGAGATGATAGACCCACCACCAAAAGGATGACAGAGCAAACTCACACCGGCTAATACCACCAAAAGGGCGATTGAGCAAAACACTCGCACAATCTGACACAAACGAGATGACAGACCCACCACCAAAAGGATGACAGAGCAAACTCACATCGGCTACTACCACCAAAAGGGCGATTGAGCAAGACAAACGTATAATTTGACACGAACGAGATGACAAACCCACCACCAAACGGATGACGGAGCAAACTCACATTGGCTACTACCACCAAAAGGATGATAGAGCAAAACACACTCACACAATATGGCATCAACGAGATGACACACCTACCACCAAAAGGATGATAGAGGGAAACCACACCAGCTACTACCACCAAGAGGATGATAGAGCAAAACAACCGCACAATTTGACATCAACAAGATGAGAGACGCCCCACCAAAAGGATGACAGAGCAAACTCACACCGGCTACTGCCGCCAAAAGGATGATAGAGCAAAACACGTATAATCTGCAACAGACGAGATGACAAACCCACCAACAAAAGGACGACGGAGCAAACTCGCACCGGCTACTACCACCAAAAGGATGATAGAGCAGAACACACGCACAATTTGACATCAACGAGATGAGAGACCCACCACCAAAAGGATGACAGAGCAAACTCACACGGGCTACAACCATCGAAAGGATGATAGAGCAAAACACTTGCATAATCTGGAACCGACGAGATGACAGACCCACCACCAAAAGGGTGACGGAGCGAATTCACACCGGATACTACCATCAAAAGGGCGATTGAGGAAAACACTCGGACAATCTGACACTGACGAGATGACAGACCCACCACCAAAAGGATGACAGAGCAAACTCACACCGGCTACTACCACCAAAAGGGCGATTGAGCAAAACACTCGCACAATCTGACACAAACGAGATGACAGACCCACCACCAAAAGGATGACAGAGAAAACTCACATCGGCTACTACCACCAAAAGGGCGATTGAGCAAGACAATCGTATAATCTGACACGGACGAGATGAAAAACCCACCACCAAAAGGATGACGGAGCAAACTCACATTGGCTACTACCACCAAAAGGATGATAGAGCAAAACACACTCACACAATCTGGCATCAACGAGATGACACAACTACCACCAAAAGGATGATAGAGGGAAACCACACCAGCTACTACTACCAAGAGGATGATAGAGCAAAACAACCGCACAATTTGACATCAACAAGATGAGAGACGCCCCACCAAAAGGATGACAGAGCGAACTCACACCGGCTACTGCCGCCAAAAGGATGATAGAGCAAAACACGTATAATCTGCAATAGAAGAGATGACAAACCCACCAACAACAGGATGACGGAGCAAACTCACACCGGCTACTACCATCAAAAGGATGATAGAGTAGAACACACGCACAATTTGACATCAACGAGATGAGAGACCTACCACCAAAAGGATGACGGAGCAAACTCACACGGGCTACAACCATCGAAAGGATGATAGAGCAAAACACTTGCATAATCTGGAACCGACGAGATGACAGACCCACCACCAAAAGGGTGACGGAGCGAACTTACACCGGATACTACCATCAAAAGGGCGATTGAGGATAACACTCGGACAATCTGACACTGACGAGATGACAGGCCCACCACCAAAAGGATGACAGAGCAAACTCACACCGGCTACTACCACCAAAAGGGCGATTGAGCAAAACACTCGCACAATCTGACACAAACGAGATGGCAGACCCACCATCAAAAGGATGACAGAGCAAACTCACATCGGCTACTACCACCAAAAGGGCGATTGAGCAAGACAATCGTATAATCTGACACGGACGAGATGAAAAACCCACCACCAAAAGGATTACGGAGCAAACTCACATTGGCTACTACCATCAAAAGGATGATAGAGCAAAAGACACTCTCACAATCTGGCATCAACGAGATGACACACCTACCACCAAAAGGATGATAGAGGGAAACCACACCAGCTACTACCACCAAGAGGATGATAGAGCAAAACACCCGCACAATTTGACATCAACAAGATGAGAGACGCCCCACCAAAAGGATGACAGAGCGAACTCACACCGGCTACTGCCGCCAAAAGGATGATAGAGCAAAACACGTATAATCTGCAACAGACGAGATGACAAACCCACCAACAAAAGGACGACGGAGCAAACTCACACCGACTACTACCACCAAAAGGATGATAGAGCAGAACACACGCACAATTTGACATCAATGAGATGAGAGACCCACCACCAAAAGGATGACGGAGCAAACTCACACGGGCTACAACCATCGAAAGGAAGATAGAGCAAAACACTTGCACAATCTGGAACGGACGAGATAACAGACCCACCACCAAAAGGGTGACGGAGCAAACTCACACCGGATACTACCATCAAAAGGGCGATTGAGGAAAACACTCGGACAATCTGACACTGACGAGATGACAGACCCACCACCAAAAGGATGACAGAGCAAACTCACACCGGCTACTACCACCAAAAGGGCGATTGAGCAAAACACTCGCACAATCTGACACAAACGAGATGACAGACCCACCACCAAAAGGATGACAGAGCAAACTCACATCGGCTACTAACACCAAAAGGGAGATTGAGCAAGACAATCGTATAATCTGACACGGACGAGATGACAAACCCACCACCAAAAGGATTACGGAGCAAACTCACATTGGCTACTACCATCAAAAGGATGATAGAGCAAAAGACACTCACACAATCTGGCATCAACGAGATGACACACCTACCACCAAAAGGATGATGCAGGGAACCCACACCAGCTACTACCACCAAAAGGATGATAGAGAAAAACACACGCCCAATTTGACATCAACAAGATGACAGACGCCCCACCAAAGGGATGACAGAGCGAACTCACGCCAGCTACTGTCGCCAAAAGGATGATAGAGCAAAACATGTACAATCTGCAACATACGAGATGACAAACCCACCAACAAAAGGACGACGGAGCAAACTCACACCGGCTACTACCACCAAAAGGATGATAGAGCAGAACACACGCACAATTTGACATCAACGAGATGACAGACCCACCACCAAAAGGCTGACGGAGCAAACTCACACGGGCTACAACCATCGAAAGGATGATAGAGCAAAACACTTGCACAATCTGGAACCGACGAGATGACAGACCCACCACCAAAAGGGTGATAGAGCGAACTCACACCGGATACTACCATCAAAAGGGTGATAGAGCGAACTCACACCGGATACTACCATCAAAAGGGCGATTGAGGAAAACACTCGGACAATCTGACACTGACGAGATGACAGACCCACCACCAAAAGGATGACAGAGCAAACTCACACCGGCTACTACCACCAAAAGGGCGATTGAGCAAAACACTCGCACAATCTGACACAAACGAGATGACAGACCCACCACCAAAAGGATGACAGAGCAAACTCACATCGGCTACTACCACCAAAAGGGCGATTGAGCAAGACAATCGTATAATCTGACACGGACGAGATGACAAACCCATCACCAAAAGGATGACGGAGCAAACTCACATTGGCTACTACCACCAAAAGGATGATAGAGCAAAACACACTCACACAATCTGGCATCAACGAGATGACACACCTACAACCAAAAGGATGATAGAGGGAAACCACACCAGCTTCTACCACCAAGAGGATGATAGAGCAAAACAACCGCACAATTTGACATCAACAAGATGAGAGACGCCCCACCAAAAGGATGACAGAGCGAACTCACACCGGTTACTGCCGCCAAAAGGATGATAGAGCAAAACACGTATAATCTGCAACAGACGAGGTGACAAACCCACCAACAACAGGACGACGGAGCAAACTCACACCGGCTACTACCACCAAAAGGATGATAGAGCAGAACACACGCACAATTTGACATCAACGAGATGAGAGACCCACCACCAAAAGGACGACGGAGCAAACTCACACGGGCTACAACCATCGAAAGGATGATAGAGCAAAACACTTGCACAATCTGGAACCGACGAGATAACAGACCCACCACCAAAAGGGTGACGGAGCAAACTCACACCGGATACTACCATCAAAAGGGCGATTGAGGAAAACACTCGGACAATCTGACACTGACGAGATGACAGACCCACCACCAAAAGGATGACAGAGCAAACTCACACCGGCTACTACCACCAAAAGGGCGATTGAGCAAAACACTCGCACAATCTGACACAAACGAGATGACAGACCCACCACCAAAAGGATGACAGAGAAAACTCACATCGGCTACTACCACCAAAAGGGCGATTGAGCAAGACAATCGTATAATCTGACACGGACGAGATGAAAAACCCACCACCAAAAGGATGACGGAGCAAACTCACATTGGCTACTACCACCAAAAGGATGATAGAGCAAAACACACTCACACAATCTGGCATCAACGAGATGACACAACTACCACCAAAAGGATGATAGAGGGAAACCACACCAGCTACTACTACCAAGAGGATGATAGAGCAAAACAACCGCACAATTTGACATCAACAAGATGAGAGACGCCCCACCAAAAGGATGACAGAGCGAACTCACACCGGCTACTGCCGCCAAAAGGATGATAGAGCAAAACACGTATAATCTGCAACAGAAGAGATGACAAACCCACCAACAACAGGATGACGGAGCAAACTCACACCGGCTACTACCATCAAAAGGATGATAGAGTAGAACACACGCACAATTTGACATCAACGAGATGAGAGACCTACCACCAAAAGGATGACGGAGCAAACTCACACGGGCTACAACCATCGAAAGGATGATAGAGCAAAACACTTGCATAATCTGGAACCGACGAGATGACAGACCCACCACCAAAAGGGTGACGGAGCGAACTTACACCGGATACTACCATCAAAAGGGCGATTGAGGATAACACTCTGACAATCTGACACTGACGAGATGACAGGCCCACCACCAAAAGGATGACAGAGCAAACTCACACCGGCTACTACCACCAAAAGGGCGATTGAGCAAAACACTCGCACAATCTGACACAAACGAGATGGCAGACCCACCATCAAAAGGATGACAGAGCAAACTCACATCGGCTACTACCACCAAAAGGGCGATTGAGCAAGACAATCGTATAATCTGACACGGACGAGATGAAAAACCCACCACCAAAAGGATTACGGAGCAAACTCACATTGGCTACTACCATCAAAAGGATGATAGAGCAAAAGACACTCTCACAATCTGGCATCAACGAGATGACACACCTACCACCAAAAGGATGATAGAGGGAAACCACACCAGCTACTACCACCAAGAGGATGATAGAGCAAAACACCCGCACAATTTGACATCAACAAGATGAGAGACGCCCCACCAAAAGGATGACAGAGCGAACTCACACCGGCTACTGCCGCCAAAAGGATGATAGAGCAAAACACGTATAATCTGCAACAGACGAGATGACAAACCCACCAACAAAAGGACGACGGAGCAAACTCACACCGACTACTACCACCAAAAGGATGATAGAGCAGAACACACGCACAATTTGACATCAATGAGATGAGAGACCCACCACCAAAAGGATGACGGAGCAAACTCACACGGGCTACAACCATCGAAAGGATGATAGAGCAAAACACTTGCACAATCTGGAACCGACGAGATAACAGACCCACCACCAAAAGGGTGACGGAGCAAACTCACACCGGATACTACCATCAAAAGGGCGATTGAGGAAAACACTCGGACAATCTGACACTGACGAGATGACAGACCCACCACCAAAAGGATGACAGAGCAAACTCACACCGGCTACTACCACCAAAAGGGCGATTGAGCAAAACACTCGCACAATCTGACACAAACGAGATGACAGACCCACCACCAAAAGGATGACAGAGCAAACTCACATCGGCTACTAACACCAAAAGGGAGATTGAGCAAGACAATCGTATAATCTGACACGGACGAGATGACAAACCCACCACCAAAAGGATTACGGAGCAAACTCACATTGGCTACTACCATCAAAAGGATGATAGAGCAAAAGACACTCACACAATCTGGCATCAACGAGATGACACACCTACCACCAAAAGGATGATGCAGGGAACCCACACCAGCTACTACCACCAAAAGGATGATAGAGAAAAACACACGCCCAATTTGACATCAACAAGATGACAGACGCCCCACCAAAGGGATGACAGAGCGAACTCACGCCAGCTACTGTCGCCAAAAGGATGATAGAGCAAAACATGTACAATCTGCAACATACGAGATGACAAACCCACCAACAAAAGGACGACGGAGCAAACTCACACCGGCTACTACCACCAAAAGGATGATAGAGCAGAACACACGCACAATTTGACATCAACGAGATGACAGACCCACCACCAAAAGGCTGACGGAGCAAACTCACACGGGCTACAACCATCGAAAGGATGATAGAGCAAAACACTTGCACAATCTGGAACCGACGAGATGACAGACCCACCACCAAAAGGGTGATAGAGCGAACTCACACCGGATACTACCATCAAAAGGGTGATAGAGCGAACTCACACCGGATACTACCATCAAAAGGGCGATTGAGGAAAACACTCGGACAATCTGACACTGACGAGACGACAGACCCACCACCAAAAGGATGACAGAGCAAACTCACACCGGCTACTACCACCAAAAGGGCGATTGAGCAAAACACTCGCACAATCTAACACAAACGAGATGACAGACCCACCACCAAAAGGATGACAGAGCAAACTCACATCGGCTACTACCACCAAAAGGGCGATTGAGCAAGACAATCGTATAATCTGACACGGACGAGATGACAAACCCATCACCAAAAGGATGACGGAGCAAACTCACATTGGCTACTACCACCAAAAGGATGATAGAGCAAAACACACTCACACAATCTGGCATCAACGAGATGACACACCTACAACCAAAAGGATGATAGAGGGAAACCACACCAGCTTCTACCACCAAGAGGATGATAGAGCAAAACAACCGCACAATTTGACATCAACAAGATGAGAGACGCCCCACCAAAAGGATGACAGAGCGAACTCACACCGGTTACTGCCGCCAAAAGGATGATAGAGCAAAACACGTATAATCTGCAACAGACGAGGTGACAAACCCACCAACAACAGGACGACGGAGCAAACTCACACCGGCTACTACCACCAAAAGGATGATAGAGCAGAACACACGCACAATTTGACATCAACGAGATGAGAGACCCACCACCAAAAGGACGACGGAGCAAACTCACACGGGCTACAACCATCGAAAGGATGATAGAGCAAAACACTTGCACAATCTGGAACCGACGAGATAACAGACCCACCACCAAAAGGGTGACGGAGCAAACTCACACCGGATACTACCATCAAAAGGGCGATTGAGGAAAACACTCGGACAATCTGACACTGACGAGATGACAGACCCACCACCAAAAGGATGACAGAGCAAACTCACACCGGCTACTACCACCAAAAGGGCGATTGAGCAAAACACTCGCACAATCTGACACAAACGAGATGACAGACCCACCACCAAAAGGATGATAGAGCAAACTCACATCGGCTACTAACACCAAAAGGGAGATTGAGCAAGACAATCGTATAATCTGACACGGACGAGATGACAAACCCACCACCAAAAGGATTACGGAGCAAACTCACATTGGCTACTACCATCAAAAGGATGATAGAGCAAAAGACACTCACACAATCTGGCATCAACGAGATGACACACCTACCACCAAAAGGATGATGCAGGGAACCCACACCAGCTACTACCACCAAAAGGATGATAGAGAAAAACACACGCCCAATTTGACATCAACAAGATGACAGACGCCCCACCAAAGGGATGACAGAGCGAACTCACGCCAGCTACTGTCGCCAAAAGGATGATAGAGCAAAACATGTACAATCTGCAACATACGAGATGACAAACCCACCAACAAAAGGACGACGGAGCAAACTCACACCGGCTACTACCACCAAAAGGATGATAGAGCAGAACACACGCACAATTTGACATCAACGAGATGACAGACCCACCACCAAAAGGCTGACGGAGCAAACTCACACGGGCTACAACCATCGAAAGGATGATAGAGCAAAACACTTGCACAATCTGGAACCGACGAGATGACAGACCCACCACCAAAAGGGTGATAGAGCGAACTCACACCGGATACTACCATCAAAAGGGTGATAGAGCGAACTCACACCGGATACTACCATCAAAAGGGCGATTGAGGAAAACACTCGGACAATCTGACACTGACGAGATGACAGACCCACCACCAAAAGGATGACAGAGCAAACTCACACCGGCTACTACCACCAAAAGGGAGATTGAGCAAAACACTCGCACAATCTGACACAAACGAGATGACAGACCCACCACCAAAAGGATGACAGAGCAAACTCACATCGGCTACTACCACCAAAAGGGCGATTGAGCAAGACAATCGTATAATCTGACACGGACGAGATGACAAACCCATCACCAAAAGGATGACGGAGCAAACTCACATTGGCTACTACCACCAAAAGGATGATAGAGCAAAACACACTCACACAATCTGGCATCAACGAGATGACACACCTACAACCAAAAGGATGATAGAGGGAAACCACACCAGCTTCTACCACCAAGAGGATGATAGAGCAAAACAACCGCACAATTTGACATCAACAAGATGAGAGACGCCCCACCAAAAGGATGACAGAGCGAACTCACACCGGTTACTGCCGCCAAAAGGATGATAGAGCAAAACACGTATAATCTGCAACAGACGAGATGACAAACCCACCAACAACAGGACGACGGAGCAAACTCACACCGGCTACTACCACCAAAAGGATGATAGAGCAGAACACACGCACAATTTGACATCAACGAGATGAGAGACCCACCACCAAAAGGATGACGGAGCAAACTCACACGGGCTACAACCATCGAAAGGATGATAGAGCAAAACACTTGCACAATCTGGAACCGACGAGATGACAGACCCACCACCAAAAGGGTGACGGAACGAACTTACACCGGATACTACCATCAAAAGGGCGATTGAGGAAAACACTCAGACAATCTGACACTGACGAGATGACAGACCCACCACCAAAAGGATGACAGAGCAAACTCACACCGGCTACTACCACCAAAAGGGCGATTGAGCAAAACACTCGCACAATCTGACACAAACGAGATGACAGACCCACCACCAAAAGGATGACAGAGCAAACTCACATCGGCTACTACCACCAAAAGGGCGATTGAGCAAGACAATCGTATAATCTGACACGGACGAGATGACAAACCCACCACCAAAAGGATTATGGAGCAAACTCACATTGGCTACTACCATCAAAAGGATGATAGAGCAAAAGACACTCACACAATCTGGCATCAACGAGATGACACACCTACCACCAAAAGGATGATGCAGGGAACCCACACCAGCTACTACCACCAAAAATATGATAGAGCAAAACACACGCCCAATTTGACATCAACAAGATGACAGACGCCCCACCAAAGGGATGACAGAGCGAACTCACACCAGCTACTGTCGCCAAAAGGATGATAGAGCAAAACATGTACAATCTGCAACAGACGAGATGACAAACCCACCAACAAAAGGACGACCGAGCAAACTCACACCGGCTACTACCACCAAAAGGATGATAGAGCAGAACACACATACAATTTGACATCAACGAGATGACAGACCCACCACCAAAAGGCTGACGGAGCAAACTCACACGGGCTACAACCATCGAAAGGATGATAGAGCAAAACACTTGCACAATCTGGAACCGACGAGATGATAGACCCACCACCAAAAGGGTGATAGAGCGAACTCACACCGGATACTACCATCAAAAGGGCGATTGAGGAAAACACTCGGACAATCTGACACTAACGAGATGACAGACCCACCACCAAAAGGATGACAGAGCAAACTCACACCGGCTACTACCACCAAAAGGGCGATTGAGCAAAACACTCGCACAATCTGACACAAACGAGATGACAGACCCACCACCAAAAGGATGACAGAGCAAACTCACATCGGCTACTACCACCAAAAGGGCGATTGAGCAAGACAATCGTATAATCTGACACGGACGAGATGACAAACCCATCACCAAAAGGATGACGGAGCAAACTCACATTGGCTACTACCACCAAAAGGATGATAGAGCAAAACACACTCACACAATCTGGTATCAACGAGATGACACACCTACCACCAAAAGGATGATAGAGGGAAACCACACCAGCTACTACCACCAAGAGGATGATAGAGCAAAACAATCGCACAATTTGACATCAACAAGATGAGAGACGCCCCACCAAAACGACGACAGAGCGAACTCACACCGGCTACTGCCGCCAAAAGGATGATAGAGCAAAACACGTATAATCTGCAACAGACGAGATGACAAACCCACCAACAACAGGACGACGGAGCAAACTCACACCGGCTACTACCACCAAAAGGATGATAGAGCAGAACACACGCACAATTTGACATCAACGAGATGAGAGACCCACCACCAAAAGGATGACGGAGCAAACTCACACAGGCTACAACCATCGAAAGGATGATAGAGCAAAACACTTGCACAATCTGGTACCGACGAAATGACAGACCCACCACCAAAAGGGTGACGAAGCGAACTTACACCGGATACTACCATCAAAAGGGCGATTGAGGAAAACACTCGGACAATCTGACACTGACGAGATGACAGACCCACCACCAAAAGGATGACAGAGCAAACTCACACCGGCTACTACCACCAAAAGGGCGATTGAGCAAAACACTCGCACAATCTGACACAAACGAGATGACAGACCCACCACCAAAAGGATGACAGAGCAAACTCACATCGGCTACTACCACCAAAAGGGCGATTGAGCAAGACAATCGTATAATCTGACACGGACGAGATGACAAACCCACCACCAAAAGGATTACAGAGCAAACCCACATTGGCTACTACCATCAAAAGGATGATAGAGCAAAAGACACTCACACAATCTGGCATCAACGAGATGACACACCTACCACCAAAAGAATGATGCAGGGAACCCACACCAGCTACTACCACCAAAAGGATGATAGAGCAAAACACCCGCCCAATTTGACATCAACAAGATGACAGACGCCCCACCAAAGGAATGACAGAGCGAACTCACACCAGCTACTGTCGCCAAAAGGATGATAGAGCAAAACACGTACAATCTGCAACAGACGAGATGACAAACCCACCAACAAAAGGACGATGGAGCAAACTCACACCGGCTACTACCACCAAAAGGATGATAGAGCAGAACACACGCACAATTTGACATCAACGAGATGACAGACCCACCACCAAAAGGCTGACGGAGCAAACTCACACGGGCTACAACCATCGAAAGGATGATAGAGCAAAACACTTGCACAATCTGGAACCGACGAGATGACAGACCCACCACCAAAAGGGTGACAGAGCGAACTCACACCGGATACTACCATCAAAAGGGCGATTAAGGAAAACACTCGGACAATCTGACACTGACGAGATGACAGACCCACCACCAAAAGGATGACAGAGCAAACTCACACCGGCTACTACCACCAAAAGGGCGATTGAGCAAAACACTCGCACAATCTGACACAAACGAGATGACAGACCCACCACCAAAAGGATGACAGAGCAAACTCACATCGGCTACTACCACCAAAAGGGCGATTGAGCAAGACAATCGTATAATCTGACACGGACGAGATGACAAACCCATCACCAAAAGGATGACGGAGCAAACTCACATTGGCTACTACCACCAAAGGGATGATAGAGCAAAACACACTCACACAATCTGGCATCAACGAGATGACACACCTACCACCAAAAGGATGATAGAGGGAAACCACACCAGCTACTACCACCAAGAGAGCAAAGCAACCGCACAATTTGACATCAACAAGATGAGAGACGCCCCACCAAAAGGATGACAGAGCAAACTCACACCGGCTACTGCCGCCAAAAGGATGATAGAGCAAAACACGTATAATCTGCAACAGACGAGATGACAAAGCCACCAACAACAGGACGACGGAGCAAACTCACACCGGCTACTACCACCAAAAGGATGATAGAGCAGAACACACGCACAATTTGACATCAACGAGATGAGAGACCCACCACCAAAAGGATGACGGAGCAAACTCACACGGGCTACAACCATCGAAAGGATGATAGTGCAAAACACTTGCACAATCTGGAACCGACGAGATGACAGACCCACCACCAAAAGGGTGACGGAGCGAACTTACACCGGATACTACCATCAAAAGGGCGATTGAGGAAAACACTCGGACAATCTGACACTGACGAGATGACAGACCCACCACCAAAAGGATGACAGAGCAAACTCACACCGGCTACTACCACCAAAAGGGAGATTGAGCAAAACACTCGCACAATCTGACACAAACGAGATGACATACCCACCACCAAAAGGATGACAGAGCAAACTCACATCGGCTACTACCACCAAAAGGGCGATTGAGCAAGACAATCGTATAATCTGACACGGACGAGATGACAAACCCACCACCAAAAGGATTACGGAGCAAACTCACATTGGCTACTACCATCAAAAGGATGATAGAGCAAAAGACACTCACACAATCTGGCATCAACGAGATGACACACCTACCACCAAAAGGATGATGCAGGGAACCCACACCAGCTACTACCACCAAAAGGATGATAGAGCAAAACACCCGCCCAATTTGACATCAACAAGATGACAGACGCCCCACCAAAGGGATGACAGAGCGAACTCACACCAGCTATTGTCGCCAAAAGGATGATAGAGCAAAACACGTACAATCTGCAACAGACGAGATGACAAACCCACCAACAAAAGGACGACGGAGCAAACTCACACCAGCTACTGTCGCCAAAAGGATGATAGAGCAGAACACACGCACAATTTGACATCAACGAGATGACAGACCCACCACCAAAAGGATGACGGAGCAAACTCACACGGGCTACAACCATCGAAAGGATGATAGAGCAAAACACTTGCACAATCTGGAACCGACGAGATGACAGACCCACCACCAAAAGGGTGACGGAGCGAACTCACACCGGATACTACCATCAAAAGGGCGATTGAGGAAAACACTCGGACAATCTGACCCTGACGAGATGACAGACCCACCACCAAAAGGATGACAGAGCAAACTCACACCGGCTACTACCATTAAAAGAGCGATTGAGCAAAACACTCGCACAATCTGACACTGACGAGATGACAAACCCACCACCAAAAGGATGACAGAGCAAACTCACATCGGCTACTACCACAAAAAGGGCGATTGAGCAAGACAATCTTATAATCTGACACGGAGGAGATGACAAACACACCACCAAAAGGATGACGGAGCAAACTCACATTGGCTACTACCACCAAAAGGATGATAGAGCAAAACACACTCACACAATCTGGCATCAACGAGATGACACACCTACAACCAAAAGGATGATGGAGGTAACCCACACCAGCTACTACCACCAAGAGGATGATAGAGCAATACAACCGCACAATTTGACATCAACAAGATGAGAGACGCCCCACCAAAAGGATGACAGAGCGAACTCACACCGGCTACTGCCGCCAAAAGGATGATAGAGCAAAACACGTATAATCTGCAACAGACGAGATGACAAACCCACCAACAAAAGGACGACGGAGCAAACTTGTAACACCCCCTTTCTATACCCCAAATAAATTAGATGAATCAATTAGGCACATAGAAAATTTATTTCATCAGAGTTTGATTAAAACATGGTATAAAAGAGGCGCATCACATTATCATGAAATTAAACACATACGATACCTGCTCAAAATAGATATGCAACAATGGGTAACCCACATCTCAATATTTAGAATAAAGCGGAAACATCCAAATATTGAATCGATCTCATTCATAAAAGCATATACAACCATCAGTTAATTCATGCTCTACAACATATCCACAGCAGATACATACACATATGTATCACAAAAGAATCAAAACAAATGTAACTCCAAAAGAGTCAAAGGCTTCCTAACTACCCAGATGTTACATATCAGAGCCATTGACCAAAAAGAAAGAAGACATCGCTTCACAAAAAGAACCTCCAGCTTCCTACTCTGCAATGCCTCATAGAGCATTTGAAAACAGCAGAAGGGTGAGAAACAACATCATAACAGTTAATGCATAAAATTGTATATATACATAACCCCATAATTATACAAGTTATACTCAAATTATGTTCTCACCATATTAAGCATATACAAATAATCATGTCTCTACACATACACATGAACATTCACTATATTTTCTCCAAACAATCACATAAAACATACACAGTTATATTCACACAACCAATGCATCATACACAGATGACTCATGCAACTCATAGAGACCGACACACGACTCTATGCAGATGCAAATGCGGTACCGACTCATTCAACAAATTCCCTAAGGAATCAAGTATTCAGCAGATCCTCCACGGGATCAAGTACTCAGCAGATTCTCCACGGAATCAAATATTCATCAGATTCTCCACGGAATCGAATATTCAGCAGATCCTCCACGGGATCAAGTACTCAGCAGATTCTCCACGGAATCAAATACTCTAACCAATCCTCCACGGGATTACATGTTATGACCGATTCTCCGAGGAATCACACAATGCAACCGATTCTCCAAGGAATCACACAATGCAACCGATTCTCCAAGGAATCTAATATAACCATCATACGAGGTTCTACAAATCCTCCACGGGATCAATCACAAAAATGCATACTATGATCACAAACATACTCATTGCATTTATCACATACATCACATATATTCATTATGCATTCACATTATACACCATTTCACACAAGGTTTACATACCTATTAATCCATCAATGTATTTCTATCTAATTCGAGCAAACGCACAACATTATCAAACGATTAAGATTCACAATCGGCTCCGCAATCTAGGATTCACGCCTTTCGGCCACCCACAGCACAACATGTTGAAACAGTTCACACATCAATCATTCATATAGGCATTAATCATAATTGAATCAATCAAACATCATGCCATGAACAAACAGCAAAACAAATAACACTTCCAGGTTCGCCAACCTTCGCCTGGCGAAGCCACGCAGCGAATGCTCGCTGGCCTTCGCCTGGCGAACTTCCCAGCGAAGTCCACTGGGAGTAATTCTGGAATTACTCGCTGAGGCTCGCTACCCACTCCCCTGGCGAACCTTCGCCAACTCACTTCGCCTGGCGAACTTGCCAGCGAATACAGGGTATTAGCTTCTGAGTTGCTTCGCTACAGCTCGCTGGGCTTCGCCTGGCGAAGCTTCGCTGCCTCTCGCCTGGCGAACTTGCGAAGACAGAACTTCCATGGCTGTCTCAAAGCCCAAACTCCACACAACCAACCGATTAAATCCAAACCAGTCACAGTAGCACAACCCAACCATCACCCGACTAAACTACATCGTCTAATCCGAGTTCTAACCGATTATAACCTCATTCTACTCACAAAACCAACTTCTAACCTAAGTGGAAAAAGAGTAGAAACTCTACAAAATCCACACACATACACATACAATCATACACATTAAAGAGATGATGGAGTTTCACACCCTTACCGATCGATTGCAAGCTTTGGTAATGATTCCTTGATGATTCTAGGTTTTCATCTCCACTTTCCCTTCTCTTTCTCTTCTCCTCTTTTCTTTCTCTTGTTTTTCTTCTTATGTTACTATCTTCTTCCTTTTTCCTCTCTTATTCTATTTCTATCTCTATTTCTTTCCTCTCAAATTCTTTCCAACACTTATCAATCAATTCTCACACTAAAGTGCTAAATGTCTAAAATGCCCTTTTTACTCTAATTCCCCGAAAACTCTCTGAATCGGTAAAAATAGATAAAATAAGCAAAACACCACATAGCAATATATAATTTCTCAATTTAAACAAACATCAATTAAATAAATTAAAAGACTCAACCAACAATGGGAATTCAGAATCGGGGCGTTACAACTCTCCCCCACTTTAGAAATTTTCGTCCTCGAAAATATCACCTGATTCAAACAGCTCTGGATGCGATTCTCGCATCTTGCTCTCTAATTCCCAAGTCATGTTGCCTTCCGCGGCACCTCCCCAGGACACTTTCACAAGCGCAATATCCTTGCCTCTCAGTTTCTTAACTTCACGGTCCAAAATACTAACCGGTAAAACTTCAACTGTAAGGTTATCTCTTACTTCAACTTCATCCATTGGGATCACATGTGACGGATCCGGAACATACTTCCGAAGTTGCGAGACATGGAATACATCATGAAAATTCGAAAGGTTCGGAGGCAACGCCACACGATACGCCACAGCACCAACCCGTGCGACAATCTGATACGGACCAATAAAACGAGAAGTCAACTTTCTCGACTTCAAGGCACGACCCACACCCGTAACTGGTGTAACTCTCAAAAACACATGGTCTCCCTCTTGAAACTCGAGATCCTTTCTCCTTTTATCATGATAACTTTTCTGTCTATTCTGAGAAGCTCTCATCTTTTCCCGAATAAATTTCACCTTTTCCGCCGTTTGCTGTACCATTTCAGGACCAACTACCGACCTTTCACCCGTCTCATGCCAACACAGAGGTGTTCGACATCTCCGTCCATATAAAGCCTCAAACGGCGCCATACCGATACTCGAATAGAAACTGTTATTATAGGTGAACTCAATCAACGCTAAATAACCGTCCCACGCACCACCTTGTTCAAGCACACAAGCACGCAACAGATCTTCTAACGATTGAATCGTCCTCTCGGTTTGACCATCCGTTTGCGGATGATATGCCGAACTCAATCTCAACTTAGAACCCAAGGCACCTTGCAAACTCTCCCAAAATCTTGAAGTAAATCTAGGATCTCTATCCGACACAATACTCTTAGGAACTCCATGAAGCTTCACAATAGTGCCAACATAAATCTCGGCTAACCTTTCCAAAGAATAAGTAATATCAATCGGAATAAAGTGAGCCGATTTAGTAAGCCTATCAACAATCACCCAAATAGCATTATGTCCTCTTTGCGTATTCGGCAATCCCGTAACAAAATCCATCGATATACTATCCCATTTCCATTCCGGAATATCCAACGGTTGCATCAATCCACTAGGCTTCTGATGCTCCACCTTAGACTTCTGACAAGTCAAACACGAGTACACAAAACGAGCAACATCGCTTTTCAATCCAGACCACCAAAAGATCTTCTTCAAATCCTGATACATCTTATTCGCTCCCGGATGAATACTTAAGTTACTCCGATGTCCCTCTTCCAATATCATCTTTTTCAAATCCGCGTAATCGGGAATACAAATACGACCTCGAAACCTCAAAACTCCTAATTCATCAACGTTGAAATCTTCACTTCCATTCGTCATCAAATCCACAAATTTCAAATCCAACTTTTGCTTTTCACACACTGTAGTAAGGAAATCATTCGTGACATGCAACATACCAAGCTTCACACTACTCGGTGTTAACTCACAAACCAAACTCAAATCTCTAAAGTTCTCCAAGAGTTCCCACTCTCTAACCATCAAAGTAGACACGTGCAACGACTTCCGACTTAAGGCATCGGCTACCACATTCGCCTTACCCGGATGATAATTTAAACCAAAATCATAGTCCTTCAAAAGTTCTAGCCATCTCCTTTGCCTCATATTCAATTCCTTTTGATCAAACAAATACTTCAAACTCTTGTGATCGCTAAAAACTTCAAATCTTGCACCATAAAGATAGTGCCTCCAAATTTTCAAAACGAACACCACGGCCACTAACTCCAAATCATGAGTAGGATAATTCTTTTCATGCACTCTCAACTGCCTAGAAGCATACGCCACGACCTTCCCATCTTGCATCAATACACCACCCAATCCTGACAAAGAAGCATCGCAATAAACCACAAAAGGTTCCGTAGGATTCGGCAAAATCAAAACTGGCGCTGTTGTTAACCTTCTCTTTAATTCCATGAAACTCTCTTCACAACTAACATCCCAAATAAAAGCCTTTCCTTTACAAGTCAACTGCGTTAACGGAAGTGCTAACTTTGAAAATCCTTCGATAAACCTCCGGTAGTAACCGGCCAAGCCCAAAAAGCTTCGAATTTCCGTAACCGATCTTGGAGTCTCCCATTGCATTACCGCATCGATCTTGGATGGATCCACACTAATACCATTGCCGGAAATAATATGTCCAAGAAAACTCACCTTCGACAACCAAAACTCACACTTAGACAACTTTGCATACAACTTCTTCTCTTTCAAAGTCCGCAACACAATCCTTAAATGTTCTTCGTGTTCCTCTCGAGACTTAGAATAAATCAAAATGTCATCGATAAACACCACCACAAAACGATCCAACTGCTCGTGGAAGATACGGTTCATATATTCCATGAAAACACCCGGCGCATTAGAAACTCCGAATGGCATCACCGTATACTCGTAGTGACCATATCGTGTTCTAAAAGCCGTCTTCGAAATATCTTCTTCCTTAACCCGAATCTGGTGATAACCGGATCTTAAATCAATCTTACTAAAAACACGGGCTCCAACCAATTGATCCATTAAATCATCAATTCTTGGAAGCGGATACTTGTTCTTAATTGTCACCTTATTCAACTGCCGATAATCAATACACAATCGCATACTACCATCCTTCTTCTTTACCAACAATACCGGCGCACCCCAAGGAGAAACACTTGGTCTTACAAATCTCTTATCCAACAAATCATTCAACTGCTTCTTCAATTCCACCAACTCTGATGCCGACATCCGATACGGGGCCATCGAAATCGGTCTAGTACCCTGAACTAGATCA